>JAADXF010000024.1:0-82385 GCA_023337575.1 Pythium chondricola
GGATTCAGTCGGACGACGTTACAATGTGGGAAGTCCGCACGTTGTTTGACGCATTGATCGAGTTATTTACCCAGTTCGACGAGTATCTTGGTACGTTGGATTGCTTCCACTCACTGCAGTGCTTAGTCTTGCTGATATTTTACTTTAGGCCCAAGTGCTGAAATCGTGGGTTACCCTGCGTATGAGGCTGCCATAGCCAAGCTGCAGAGGGGCAAGCAGAGCGTGCTGAGTCGTGCTGAGAGGACCGCTATGCGACTTCACAACTCGTCGCCGTCATCACAAGATGACGTTGACGAGGATCTATCTTTTGCCGAGCGTGCGCTCAAGCGCGCGCGCCGCGCCGATCAGCCGATCCAGTATGAGCTAGTCGCTGCCGTGTCGCCAACCTCCAACGTCGCTGAACGTCTCTTTAGCACGGGGCGAGCGATGGTCGGGCTCAACCGCTACAGTATGACACCAGTGCTGTTGCAGGCCATGTTGATTCTGAAGACGAATCGTTCATTTTGGGATGCAGTCCTCGTTCACGAGTGCATCGAGGAAGCTAGAGCATAACTATCAAATATGCACTAGTGCAATATAGTGGACGGTATGCATTATTGATTGCTCGATTTTTGTGGAAGCGTGGCGTAGCGTGGACCCAGGCCGCCTGGGTCCACGCTGTTCAATTCTTCATCGGGCTCAGCCTACTGTCCAATCTGATCGTCATGTGCTTGGCGACATTTCGTAGCCTCCAGACGGGAAATAGATGGATTGGTGACGCGTTCGTGACGATCTCATCGTCAAGTATACTTCATGGAGTGGTGGTGCTGGCGTCGTTGCGAGTTAATGAATTCTGGGTGCTCCACGAGTACTCACTCTCGCTAGTATTCAATGTGGCTGGGTGGTCCAGCACTGGGCATTTCCAGTCACCGATCCGTGCGAGCTTTCTCACTGTCTATCTCAGTCTGTGTAGCCTGATAGGGCACGCGTTCAAGGAGAAGGTCGACCCGTCGGTTGCAATGATTTGCTTCTTCATAAGCTTCGACTACCGCCTAGAAATCCTCGAGCACCTCGCAAGCACGATATCCAACGGAATCACCACGTACGCGATCGAAGCATACGAGCTAAACGTCAGCCCGGCGTGGACGGACAAGACGCGATCTCGCCAATGGGCTTCTGGACTTCACATCACCTGTCGCAGCATGATTACAGGTACTTTTACCCGCCACACGTTCACGTGATGAATCGCACCGACGGTACGGCAACGTCGGAGAACGAACAAGCGATGGTCGCGCAGAAGTGCGTGGTCACACTATTCGGAGTTGCGACCGGCGCTCAACTCGAAGACCGCTACGGATTCGGGTGCGACTTTTAGGCGAGCGTGTTCATTCGTGGTGCTAAGCACGCATCGCCTGATGGGATCTACAGTACTGGCTTTATTATCGCCAACAACAAGTGCCTTCTACAGACCCGCGACTTTTGGTCGATCGTGCTCATGAAGTTGCTGGGCCAACGGTTCCGAAACATCTACGTTTACGACATCAACGGCACGACATGGAGCAGACAGCACGACTCGTGTATCCACACACGCTGACGTTCTCGGATCTCTTAAACATTAACGTCAGTGTGCTGTCATGATGTCAAGCAATGGAAGTTACGATATCGGAGACCGCGGTAGTATGTATCCATATGTACATAAATGTAGCCATTTGTACACGAAATATCGAGGGTGAATGTCATGTGACCATGCGATCGCTCGAAACAAGCTGATCTTCGAGTCTGTAGAGCCTCCGTCACCTCGTTCACTTGCCTATGACACTCTTACCACTATCGCAGTGCTCTTCGCCGTCCAGCGCAGCGCGCCGGGCTGAGTATGACGTCGTTCGTCAGCAGTTGCTTGTCGACGTGTTCATGGGAGATTTCCTTGGGCGCGAACCTCATTTTCTCACGCATCAATCGTTCAAGCTTCGACGCAAGCTGCATCCAAGAGTGAGAACAAGTCCATGGTACACCGCCTTCTAAATATGTGGTAGGTTTTGAGAACTTTTGGCGAATAGAAATCGCATTTGCCCCCACTGAGCCCTATGTGATCATGCAAATAGAGCACCATGGGTGACCATGCTCATCGCTCGCCTACTGCGTACCGGTACCTACAGTAGCCCTTGAAGGAAATCATCTCCAAAATCGTTGTACTCCAACGACTCGAGTGCAAGGTGGCTGAATCAAATTCTGTCCCAGGATCGGTTAGATATATAGAAACGTATGAGTGGAGACGACGTAACAACCACTGGATCTCAGAGTTCAACGGCTAACGATACTGTGTCGACATTTAGCTGTTGATGTGGATTTTAAGCCGGTAAGTGCTGCTGCTATATTAGATCCGAAACGCATCGCGATTGCGGGCATTCGCACACCGCACAGAAGACTGACCACTCCGTTACTCGCAAGATGGCCAAGACAATGCGGAGTGCACCCGCACGGACCGCGAGCACCAACGCCAAGTACGAGGTTCACTCCTATGACGGCAAACAACGACACATCACACGGCAAACCTCGGTCGAGCGGCTGCGCTTTCGACTGAAGGATATCGTTCACGTGGCGCATCGCTCCACCAATGTCGTGTTCGCGATCATCTACGTCTGGATCTCCTTTTCATCCGTGTACGCTGCGATGCTATTGCTGCGAGGACACCACAATCCGTGGAACGCACCGGAGGATGAATCGTTGCCGTTGATCGTTGGCCACCTCGGTAACGGACTTATCCGTCAGAGCCCGCTGGCGACCAACTTCTTGAACGACTCGACAGCGCCAATCTCCGGGTCGATTTACCTTCACCGTGCGGGTACAGCATCTCTCGCTGTGTGCGCGGGGCTCATAGCAATAATACCGACGTATTCGGTGATGAGTACATGCGTACGGTGTTCCTGGAAATCGTCCGCGGGGTGAGCTACAACATCACCATGGTCGCCCCGACCAACATCGAGCTAATCGCACCGGTCGTCGACTGTAAAAGCGAGTGAATCGAGGAAGAAGACTCGACAACCGCCAAGTTTCTCTTCGTCGTCAGGCACGTGGGGAATGTGGACAACGTTGGCGTCCTCGTCGTCGCACTCACGAACCAGCAGTACATCGCGGTGGCACAGAAGCAACAAGGGCCCGTCGCATTCGCGTCGCTTCAGATTGTCACGGATATGAGTGCGACCGACGCTGATACCACCGCCAGGTACATTGGATCACTCGGGTACCCATACCAGCGACTCAACCTTCGTGCTCTTCATCGAATCAACATCACGGAGGACGGTCTCGCAAGCATGTTGGTGATCCAACCGCCGAATGTCAAGCACGTGGCAATGATCATCAAGACTGCGTGTAGAGAAGGCTTCTTCATCAAGGGCGAGAGCGAGCAGAGCAACATCAACAACTACCAGTGGTAACTTGAGCCGCACGCAGTGGACGCGGTTTCTCGATTGGGATGGTACAGCAAACTCGTGTGGAAGGACTCGTGGGCATGGATCCACGGCGTCCAGTTCTTCATTGGGATCGATTTGCTCTCAAACCTGGTCATTCTGTGCCTCGCGACGTACCGTAGCTTACGCATGGGGAAACGTTGGATCGGGGATGCGTTTGTGACCGTATCCTCGTCCAGTCTTTGGCACGGTATCGTCGTGCTGATGTCGTGGCGGGTCAACGAGTTCTGGTTCCTCCACGAGTACTCTCTGTCGCTTGGATTCAACGTGGCTGGATGGTCCAGTACAAGCCATTTCCATTCACTGATCCGCGCGAGTCTGCTCACAGTCTACCTGAGTATATGCAGCCTGATCGGGTACTGGCTCAAGGAGAAGATCGACCCGACCATTGCGATGATCTGCTCCTTTATTGGCTTTGATTTCCGCGTGGAGATCCTTGCACAACTCACACGGCAGATTCGAGCGAGCATCGTAGAGTACGCAGTGAACGCGTACGCAGAGAACACGAGCCCATGCGTGGACGGACAGGATAAGATCTCACCCATGGGGTTCTGGACCACGCACCGCCTCGCCAACCGTGACTTTCTCTACGTGCTTCGCTGTGTGATGCCCATCTGCCTCTCACTCGCGATCGTTGTGTTCTACGTCGGTTTGCGCAAGGTGCACCGCTACTTTTACCCACCACACGTCCACGTGATGAGCCGCACGAACGGCTCCGCGAGGTCCGAGAATGAGACAGCGATGGTCGGTCAGAAACGCGTGCTCACGTTATTCGAAGTTACGACGGGCTCACAGTTAGAGGATCGCTACGGACTGGTATGCGATTTCGAAGCCAGCGTTTTTGTTCGAGGCGTGCGGCACGCCACATCCGACGGTATCTACAGCACGGGCTACGTGATCGCCAACAACAAGTACCTCCTGCAGACCAGGGACTACTGGACCATCGTGTTGATGAAGCTACTTGGCCGCCGGATCAAAAACAGTTACGTGTACGACATCAAAGGCACCACGGTGGAGCAGACGGCGCGGCTCGTGTACCCGCACAAGCTCACGTACTCGGATCTTATCAACATCAGCGTGAGCGTGTTGTCCTAGTTACCAGCATCGATAATGAACCCATTTGTACCTAAATGTAGCCATTTTCACACCTAGAATGTCCCAGACTCGCTGTGATTATAGAAGAGCCACGGCCCATTGGTCCACACCGTGACGCTCTGTTCAGTGCGTCGCTATTTCGTGACTGGGTACGCGACCGAATACAATGGCGATGCCCGTCACCTGAGGCACTTGGTTCTGCCCAAAGAGCTGGCGGTCGCTACCGTAGATTCTCAAGCGGCTGAACAAATGGCGCCCATGAACGCGGGTCGAAGTGAAAAGTACCTCGTCACGCCGGCCACTCGCAACAGGAAGCCTCGTCGTCTTCGTCGCAGCGAGTCGCTGCGGCGGTCCAAGAATGCGGCGCTCTTTGTGCACCGAATCGGCAGCTTCTTTTGTGAGAGAGAATGTGAGGTCTATTGGTTTCTATCGAAGAATCCTACAGCCGGGCATGGCCCTGTTTAGTGCATCCTAGTGTCAAGCCAGTAGGCGAGGTCGGAGGCTAAGTGGTCGGCCAGCCGCGCGTGTGCCGGGTTTGTCGTCGGTTGGCGAAGCTGGATACTCTTCCTGGTGTCCATGGCGATGTTGGCCGCCGCGTCCGCCATGCAGTTGTAGGCTCGAGGATGGTGAACCCACCGCCGCACTCCCAGTTGGTCCGCGCGTCTGCGTGCTGCGGCGTAGCTCATCCGCAGATGCGCATTGGCAGGCGCTCGGTACGAGCGCATTTGGGCCAGGATGAACTGGCTGTCGCCCACGACTTCAAGTGGCGTCCATCTGTTTGCTGCCGCCGCGGTGAGCCCGTTGAGAAGCCCTGCGTATTCCGCCGTGTTGTTTGTCGTCGTCGCCGATGCATACGACATGCTGGCCGTCCAAACCAGCGTGGCTGCGGTGCCATTCCTGGGCACTTTAACGACGACTGAGCCGGCGCCTCCAGGACCGGGGTTGCCGCGAGAACCACCGTCGAAGAAAAGGACGAACTGGTCTTGTGCTCCGTCGGGGAGCTGGGGGGCGCACGCGCTGACCGCGACGCCTGTGGAGATCGCGCGGACAGCACCGTCGGTGAAGCGGTTGGCGCCGCTGTGTGGTTGGCGTATCCAGCGCAGTTCCTGCAGCGCAGACCGGAGACATGCGTTGTGGTACGCCGTCGCTTGTTCAGTCGTCCAGCCGTCTCCGTCAGCACCGGAGTGTCTCCACCTCCAGATCGTTTGTACTGTGTGGAGCACTTGCTGTCGCCACGCAGCTTGGACGGCGAAGTGCACCGAGATCGTGTCCTCAGCGATGGGCTTGCCCAGCCGTGCAACTTCGTGATGCAGCCAGAGCAGGTCTGGGATCACTTGAAGCTGGAGCGAGAAGATCTCGTGAAGTTGATCGCCTGGCTCCGCGTCCTTCGCTGTCGGTGCACCGAATCGGCAGCTTCATTTATGCCATTATCTATGTGGCTACCTGTTTCTACGCAGTGTACTCATCATCACGGCTGCTTCGCACCTACAAGAGCGAATGGAACGACCCTGAAGACGACATCACACCACTGATAGCCGGCTTTTTGGGCAACGATACCAACCGAGCGAGTCCCATCGTCGTGGATCTCTTGAATGATTCGACTGAGCCGATCAATGCGTCCATCTACCTCCACACGACTGACGAGGTGTCATTCACGCCGTGCGCATCCTTCCAGGAAACAATGGGCCAAGTGTTGCGGATGCATTCATGCGGTCGCTGTACGACGCCATCGTCACTGGTGTCAGCTACAATGCCTTGATGGTCCACCCATCAGCAATCGAACTCATCGCTCCTATCGTCGACAGTGGAACGAGCACGTTCAACGATGATGACTCGACCAACGGCAAGTTTCGCATTC
Organism: Pythium chondricola; assembly: GCA_023337575.1. NCBI lineage: Eukaryota > Oomycota > Peronosporomycetes > Pythiales > Pythiaceae > Pythium > Pythium chondricola. Next base: position 6,400 of record JAADXF010000024.1, read on the forward strand.
TTGTTCGGCAAGTATGCAATACGGATGCGGTGAGTGTACTGGTGGTCTACCTCTCCAATCAACAGTATCGGATCCCAGCGTTGGATGAGCGTGGCGCGATCTCGTTTGCGTCGCTGCAAATGGTCGACGACATGCGAGCGACGGACGTCGACAAGACGGTGCACTATATCGGATCGCTCGGGTATCCCTTCCAAAAGTTTCGCTTCCGCGCAATGCAAATGCTCAACATCACGGAGGAGGGCCTAGCAAACCTGCAACTGATACCGCCGCCAGGCCACACGCAAGTCGCCAAGACCATCCAGACCGCATGCAGTGAAGGCTTCTATATCAAGGGCGAGAGCGAGCAGAGCAACATCAACCACTTCCAACGGTACATTGAGCCACTCGCAGTGAACGCCGTCTCTCGCTGGAGGTGGTATAGCCGCCCTGTGTGGAAAGATTCATGGGCGTGGATCCGCGGCGTCCGGTTCTTCATCGGGCTAGAGTTGCTGTCTAGCCTCGTCATCCTCTGTCTCGCCACATACCGCAGCTACCGTTCTGGCAAGAAGTGGATCGGTGACGCGTTTGTCTCAATCTCCTCGTCCAACGTTCTCCACGGCGTCGCGGTTCTCGCATCGTGGCGAGTGAATGAGTTCTGGGCACTCCACGAGTTCGCACAATCAGTCGATGTTGACGTCTCAGGCTGGTCTAGTACTCGCACATTCATCGTACCGATGCGAGCCGACGTGCTCACAATGTACCTGAGTGTGTGTGGCGTAATCGGCCGCGTCCTACGGGAGAAGATGGACCCGTTCCTGGCCGTGATCTCGTTCCTCTTGGGTTTTGAGTATCGCATCCCAATCCTTCAGAACTTTTCTCCAGCGCTACGCGACCATATCATTGAGTACTCAGAGTACTCGTCCATGCTCAACATGAGTCCACGTGTACCCGGGCAAGACAAGATCTCCCCCATGGGGGATTCTGGACCTCGTACCGCCTCACGGAGCGCAACTACGTCTTCGCGATGCAGTGCCGACTACCAGTATTTCTATCGCTGCTACCGGTCGTGATGTACACGTTTGGTCGCAAGATCCACAGGCATTTCTATCCGCCTCGTGTGCGCATGTTGCACCACACCGACGGCACGGCGACCTCGAAGAATGAACACGCACTGCTCGCCCAGAGGCGCGTGCTCACACTGTTTGAAGTGGCCACGGGCGTCAAGCTAGAAGACCGCTTTGGGCTGGTGTGCGATTTTGAATCGTGCGTCTTTCTCCGGGGCGTCAAGCACGCGTCGGCCGACGGCATCTACAGCACGGGGTTCATTATCCTGGACAGCAAGTGCCTAGTGCAGACCAGAGATTACTGGAAGATCGTGTTGATGGAGCTGATCAAGAAACGCGTGTGGAACGTGTACGTGTACGATGTAGAAAAGACGACGGTGCAGCAGACAGCATGGGTACTGTAGTGTACCCGCACACGTTCAGCTTCCGGGAGCTGCGTCATGTCAGTGTGAGTATGCTGACGTGAACAACGACGACGAATGTAAATACACATCGTTCCCTCAGCACTCCCTTTCTACGAACGCCGTTCCTCACGGCTGCAACACGCCCTGCATTTGGAGTAGCTTCTTGTATACCATCGCGAACAGGGCGACCGCGAGTGCGACGGTGAGGTAGTGGAGCACCGTGTCGATAGGGTCCTGGCCACGCGTGACGACTGGCTGGGATCGAGGAGCTGTCTGAGTTGCTGGCACCACACGTGGTGGTAGCGGTGGAGCTGCTGGTGCTGGTGTGTTTTCCTGCTGATGTGGTGTTGTTTCAGTTGCATGGGTCTCCTCTTCTGCGTCTCTGGTGATCGCGATCGCCTCGCCAATGATCGGTGGCGGAATGGCTTCTTGCTCCTGGCTTGGTGGCACAGGCCGCTTCTCCTCTTCACCGTCGTCTTCGACACTTGCCTTGCCCTCCTCAGTAGTTGATTCTGCATTGGCCTCTCCCTCAGTGGATGAGGACTCTTTACTCGCGTTGGCCTCCAGGCTGTGAATATGGAGCTGTGCGATCTGGTCAGCGTACTTGGAAGGCTTCTTTTCCCCGTCTTCACTCTTCAGTTCCGGCAGCAGGTCTGCCACTCGCCCACAGACATCGCACTTGTAATCACACGACTACAGCGCCATCGATAAATCATTCCAATGAACCATACAAATAACAGGCAAGACAACGATGAATTTCTCACCAGCTTGGCGAGGCGACGACGCTCCTGCGGTGGGTAGTCGAGTGCGCCAATCGCTCCCTCTCCCTTGGTCGGCATGAAGCTGATCAGTGCCTCCAAAATCAGTCGAACTGGCGCATTATCATTGGCGTGAGGGTCATTAAAATGAATACACTTGCGATTGCTGGACCACGTACTGCCCCACGCTGGCTGCCACTCCTCTGGATGGTACGCTGAAATACTAAGACAGATCTTCTTGCGCACTTCAAATCGACCGTTTGGCTGTGAATTCACACGGTATAAGCCATTGATTCCATCGAAATGATCATCGCATGGCTTCCGTACCGTGAGCAGCATGATGTTTGGCGGCTTAAACGGGTAATCCGACGGCAGTAGGATGCGTCCATGGTAGATACCTTCTTCGAACTCGGTGTCGCGTGGCCCACGCAGTGTGAAATGCCAGTCAAACATGTTGTCTTCCAGCGGCGCCGCGTGGTACTGGTCGCTCGGGTCTTTCATCATCTCTCGCACATCCTACACCGTCAAAAACGAGCGGTAACCACATAGATCGATAGCGCAGAGAGTCAGCTATCGATGTACGCACGCCCTGGATGCGCTTGATCGCGGTGTTGCGCACAGCGGATGCCATTCTCGACCGTGTGGAGAGACTGCTTCGCAGATGATGCCGTCTCTTGTGATGCAGCGGAAGAGCAACGTGGCAACGTCTGAGGAGAGCTGATGCGTATCAGAGTCATATCTGATTCTACATGAGACGTGATAAGTACGACATGTGACCGACTCCTCGTTCCCTCAATAGCTATATTTTCTGTCTACGTGCTGGGGCGCTCGTCCAGCAGCGCTTGCATGATCTCATTCGCTCGCCCCGGGTGGACGCGGCCGTCACTCGCCTTCATCACCTGACCGATGAAGAAGCCGAAGAGCTGAGTCTTGCCACTGTAGTATGCCGCCAAGTTCTTCTGGGTTTTCTACAATGCCTTGATGTCAGCCCTAGGCTCAAACCGCCACCATGGAAACCACGTACCGGATCCTCAAGCACTGCGACACACATGTCACGAATCGCGTCGATGTCTTGGATCTGCTTCCAGTTGTTCTTCTCCACGATCGCGAGCGGCGTGGTCAGCTGCTGCCCATCCGCAGCCGCCTGGAGGTTCTCGTAAAACAGAATCTCCAACACGTCCTTGGCGATCTTCCCCGAGATGGTGCCGTCCACGATCAAGTCGATGAGCTCGCCAAGTGCCTGTGGCGTCACATGGCTACCAGGGATGTCCGCGTTCGCTGCTTTCAAGTGGCTGAAGAGTTCGTTCAGGATCCAGTTGACGACAAGCTTGGCAGGGCGGGTGTTCTTGCTCGCGACCTCATCAAAGAACGCCGCAGCACCAGGTTCGTTGACCAGCACCGAGCTCTCGTACGGCGTGAGATTGTAGGTCGTTGAGAGACGCTCCTTAAGAGCATCAGGCAGCTCCGGGAGCTTTGCTCGGATAGTGTCGATGACCATAGAATCAACCACGAGCGGAGGCAAGTCTGGTTCAGGAAAGAAACGGTAGTCCTTGGCACCTTCCTTGGACCGCATGCGTTTCTACACGGACACACACACCACCGGAGATTAGTCATATTTTCAAACCCACTGATGCTCTAAACGACTCACCGTCTCGCCAGTTACTGCGTCGAAGGACCGCGTCTCACGCTCCACCTGGCCGCCGGACTCTTCAATCAGTTCCATTTGACGGCGCGCTTCGTACTCGGCAGCACGCATCATGTTGCGGATGCTGTTCATGTTCTTGACCTCGACACGCTCACCAAAGGGCACGCTGTCACCGTCCGCATCTGCGGGTCGCACACTCACGTTCAGATCACATCGCATGGAGCCTTCCTCCATGTTACCATCACACACTTCGAGGTGGCGTAGGAGATGCTGCAGTTGGCGGATGACCTGGCCGGCCTCGGCCGGACTGCGAAGGTCCGGCTCCATCACGATCTCCATCAGCGCAGTGCCCGCACGGTTCAGATCCACGAGCGTCGCATCCTTCTCGATCTCGTGGTTGCTCTTGCCTGATGGTTAGAATGCAGTTAGCGACTAGCCTAGGGTCTATATATTTCCTTGCTCTCATTCGTACCTGAGTCTTGCTCGATCTGAATCCGAGCAATGCACACACGACGAGGGATCACATCCTGACGATACACAAAGATACGCGTCATTCTCTATCTCAGTACGTGGCTACTGCATGCTCGAACAAGTCGCTTACCTCGTTCGACCTGGCGGCCTTCTTTGCCTGCTGCTTCTCTTTCCACTTGCGCAGCGCCTCGTTCTTTTCCTTCCGGTTCTTGTACTTGCTCGCATCAAACACAGCGTCGTCCGCGTCCCCTTCACTCGCGTCTGCCTCGTTCACAACGGCAGTAGCGGGCAGATCAAATTGCAGCATGCCATTGGTCGCGATCGGTGCACGCTGCTGTGTGAGCTGGTACCCAAGTGGCAGATCGCAATAGAAATAATGCTTGCGCTCAAAGATCGACCGTGAGTGCACAGTGGCGCCCACCGCGAGGCTCGTGCGGATCGCCTGGTGCACGCACTCGCGGTTCACGACGGGCAGTGTGCCTGGAAGGGCGGCGTCGAAGAACGACACGTTCTTGTTGGGCTGCGCAGCGGATGAGAGACTTGCTGGCGAGCCGCTCATGAGCTTGGACTGCGAGAGCACCTGCGCGTGCACTTCGAGGCCGATGCACATCTCCCAGAGCCGCCCACTCTTGCTCTTGAGGAGCTGGCGCACAGGCGCCGTGGACGTCATTTGCAGTGTGATGGTTGTTGTCTGTGGTGGCCAAGTCAAGGTTGACCCGCTACGCACTTTTGACCAATCAGCATCGAGATACAATTATTGGAAAATGTTCTCTATTATATTGGGTGGAATATAATTGCGAGACCTCACAACTTGCTGGAGGAGGACGCCTCGTTGAATGGACGCAGCTTTGCGAGCGCGTCTGTGATGCGGCTGACGACCGTGTCAATATCCTCCATCACCAGCGCGTGCGTCGTGTTGGGCACGGCCTCAGCGATGCTGTACAGATGCGGGTGAGCAGCAATCAACGAATCTTTGGACTCTGGGAAGAAGAGCTGGGTGAGGCCGCCATATTGGAATGTGATGGGGCACTTGACACCAGCCATCTCCTCCTCACTCAGCCGCAGTGTTGGGCCACAGTACAGCGATGCCTCAATGTGAGGGTGGCACGAGAGCGCGTACTTGCTGTCTGGGTCCAGCACGTTGTTGGTCGGGTCCACCTCCACCACGGCGCCATTCGCATAGCACTCTAGCGCCTCGCCATGCCAGCGCGCAAAGTTGCGCATCGACATGATATCGGCCTTGGCTTCTTCGAACGAGTCCCTATTGTAGTACACAAGAGTTAGATCTAGCTATGACTGGATCCAGCGGTTCCCATATTGCCAACCTTACCATTGATGGCGTCGCTTCAGCGTGATGGACACGAGGAAGTCCACGGCCTTGTTCTTGTCCATCTCCGCATCCACATTGATCATGGGTTCGAACAAGATCAGTCCGTCGAACGTGCCTGGGTTTGCTGCCTCAGTCGCCCACAGGGCTGCAGCTCCCATCGAATGGCCAATGCCAATCAACGGCGTGCGTGGCTTGCTCTCGCTGGCCTCTTGCTCGCGGAACTTATGCACAAAGGTCTCGACATCCTTCTTGGACCATTTGGCCCAGTGCATCGCCGGGTGCGTCACACGAGGCGACTCTGGCTTGTCCAAGTGCAACGTCGCTGGCTCGGACACGTGTCGGTTCACGCCGTGATACGTAAAGTCGAACGTGAGCAACGACGGCGGCACTCGCTGGAGCAGAGGCGTCGCGGCCAACCGCTTCATCACGGGGGTCCACACGTCCTTGCAGAAGCCGCCACCATGGCAGAAGAGCATCGACACGGCAGGCTTCGTTGGCGCCATCTTGCAACACGAGGAATGGCTGCGATGAACTGCTCCGCGTCTTCACGCCAGCACCATGCCAATCCCAAGTGCATGTGCCGTGGCGGTTGGTTGATCACTTCACCTGATTGCTAACCTCCGTTTCTAACGTGATCACCTTAGAAACGAACTTCAAGATCCGTTCTTAACACAATCTACTGGATCAAGTTAATATCTGTGTCACTCAAAGTAGCGGATCGCGGCGCCACCGCCGAGCCACTCGCGAATCGATTTCGTGCGAACAAGCAGCACACCGGGGTTCTTTGGGTGCTGCATGGGTCGTATGAGTGGTCGAAAGCAACGAATCAACAGCTCGGAGACCTCAGCAGGCACCACGGGCTGCAGGAACTGCTTGCTGCGCTTGCCCACACCCGTCACGATCCGCATATCATCCATCTTCTTGAGCACAGCGTCCACACGAAGCTGCTGGAACGCGTGGACAACAGCACACGTCGCCACACCGCGACTGAATGAGTGTAGATCCACTTCGAAGCCATTCTGACGCAGCCACGACGGATCGATCGACTTCTCTTGGACCATTCGCTTGAAAAGAGCCTGGGCCTCGAAGCGGTAGTTGTGCTCAATGAGCACATCCAACAGGCTCGAGCAGTGGCCAAAATGCTTGACTTGGACACGGTCGAGACGCTGAAGCACCACTTGCATGCTTTGCTCGATCTCTCGCTTCGTGGCATCTTCTCGATGGTGCAGTGCACGGATCACCGCGGCACAGCTCAGCGTGTTGATGGCCTGGGGCTCAGAGATACCTTTCAGTTCACGGTCTTGCATCTCATTGAAGAATGTGATCACCTGGTCCCAGTCTTCACGCTTCTCAAACTCGAGCATGCACGTAGCGAATGTGAAATCGTCGGGCGCGAACGATTCCGAGACTTTCATCACGCCAAAAATCTCGAGCGCCTTGTTCATTCGCCCTTGGCGCAGTGCACCGAGCACAAAGTTGTTGAACAACAGCGTCGTGCCGTGGGTTGTGAACCAGTTGGCATCCGTCTCGTGGTAGATATCCATCACGGTGCGGGTCTCGCCAACGTCGTTGAGTGCCTGGCAGATCGCTGTGAGTGTGGCCACCTCGGTGTGGTCGTCTGTGAGGGTCTTGCGAAGGAACTGGACGGTCTTGACCACCACATCTTTCTGTCGTGACTTGGCGGCAGCCACCAGCAGTGCTCGAAACACACGCACCGGTGGCTCGAGCTTGGCTTCGTGCATCACTTGAATGGCGCGGCGAATGTTCTGCCAGTCGTTCTGCTCTTTCAGTACCTGGATCAATGGGTCGAACAGCTTGGAATCACTCTCCACGACGGAGCTCTTCGACGTGATGTGTTTCTCCAGCACTTCCAGCACAGCGTCGACATTGCCCTTGCGTGCCTGCAACGCGAAGATCTGGGCCTGCGTGGCTTCAAACAGCTCCACACCGAGTGATTTCGCTTGGTTGATGACGCTGTTGGCCTCGCGGTGGCGACCGTCAAGCGCACACGCCTTGACGATCGCGTGGACCTCCTGGGGCGATACCTTGGCGGCGTCTCCATGGACATGGACCTTGCGCTCGAACTCGGCCACGAGGCTGCGCCAGTCGGTTGCATTGCCGTTTTTAATAGGTGGAGTGTTGACTCGCTGCTTCGGTTTCCTCGCGTCGCTTCCACTTGCACGCGACGACGCTGATGGAGACGAGGATAATGTGGTCGAAAGGGTGCGGTGCTGCGGCTGCCACGTACGCGCAACTGCCACGGCGCTGTTCTTACACAGAGGCACGTGTGCGCACAGCGCATGTGCGTCGACGCGCGCGCTTCTGCTGACCACGCGACGCCACGGCGCGGCGCCGACTGGTGTTCGCGCGACGCTTCGGAGCATGTGCGCGAATCTTCGACTCGAGGATGTGAGTGGTGGTCAAGCGAACCACCGCGAATGCATTTATAGAGGTACGTCGAACACTTTTATCTTGTTTGTAGTATTACCAAATGATTTGAGTATAAACCATTGCATGATATTATATAGCATGCGAGCATGAACCTGTAGCATTTAATACGGCTGAGAGATCACAAGTGGAACTGAACCCATTGCTTCTTCTTTTCTGGTCGTGTATCCAGCGCAATGACCAGGAGGTGTTTGACTCTCGTGTCTCGTCACGCCAGTTGGCTATTCCTGACTGGCATTTGTGGTCGGAAAATACGGCGAGAGCCGAAGGTTTCGTGCCACATTTACCACGCTACGGCTTGCCACACAGCACGCACGCTGAAGTGGCTAATAATGGGCAAGAGACCCGCGCTCGGCATTCACTTCTCTCCACTCGCCCAACGATTCTTTCAAGGGCAGCCGTAGCTGCAGAGGTAGCTAACTAGCAGTCTATCTGTGTTTTGCTGCCTTCGCAGCTTCCACCAACGGTGCCTTTCTTTGCCTGGATCAAGCGATCGATCCTGTTGTCACTGTCGTTTTCGTCACACACTCGCGCCTCAATCTCGAGCAACGCTGCAGCAACGACAAGCCGCCTCTTTCTCCCTTCTCCCTCCACCCAACCGCCGGCCGGTTGCCCACACGCACACGCACGCCCACAGTTGTACTCTAGACGGACGAGAACCTGACGCACTCGTCATCCCATTTATTATAACGGCTGTCTTATCCATATCCTGGCGTGAGCGAGCGATCGAGCCGCACTTGACTGCTTGCCACCGCCAGAGCCATTGTCATACCGATATCCACCTCCGTCCTATCAAGACTGCAACCGACCACGAACCATGGCCACCCGAGCCAAGTGTGCGACTAGGATGGGCATGCGTCGACGATCCGCTTACGAACTGCGGGCAGCTTCGATGGCGAGCCAGATTCTAGCTCGCTACCGACGAACTTCACTCCACGATGGACTGATGAACCGATCCTGTGGTCCTACCCCACCGCAGCGCAGTGCCATCGAGCCACTCAACCCGGAAGACCACGTGCGCTGCTCTCACCGCAGCAGCGTCAGCACCGCAATGGACGAAGACGACCAGGCACCCGAACTCATTGACGACCTGGACACCGCGATCGTTGACGAAGGAGAGCACCGCCTGAGCCAGGAAAAGGAAGAAGATGATGATGACATGGCCACCCCTTTGCCCGAGACCACACCACCGCCACGTTGCCATCGCCAGTGCAGTTCGCGTAGCCATCGACTCAAGTCATCAGCAACATCGTCGGCCAGCCAGACGACACCAGCAGTGGTGGGCCTACAATCGACTGTGCCACGACGGCGATACGGCACAATGCTCCGTGAGCTTCCCTTGAATGAACTGTACCTGTTCCGTGAGGAGGCCGAGTACTCGGACTACCTGAACGCGATCGCCACGGGCGTCCATGTCGAGATGGACTCGGTGGTCTTCTACGAGGTGGAGGTCCACTTGAGCCAATCCAAGTGGACTGTGCTACGTCGCTTCTCTGAGTACCGATCGCTGCGCAAGCGGCTACTCAAGCACCTGGTCAAGCGGCAGCGGCTGCAGGGCGTCACGTCTGCTTCGCGCTGCATGATCTGCGCCAACATCATGCAGACCATCGAGCAGGTGCCATTCCCATCCCGCAAGCAGCAACGCAAACCGTGGTTCGCGGCGCTGCGGAGCCGAGCGTACAACCGCAAGCTGGCGACACGCAACGCACTGGTGGTCGCTGACCGCAAACGCAAGCTACACGAGTTTGTATCGACGTGCCTGACCGCCGTGCGAGGCCTGCGGCAGCACAGCCGACTCATGTGCGACAGCTCCGCGTGCGAGATCAGCGTCGCACTGCGCATGATCGAAGAGTTCTTGGGGCTGAGCTTTACCAGATACATGCGGTTCCTGGCCGAGCGAGGCGTCGTGGACGCTGGGGACCGACCCAAGGGTGGCAAGCAGCGACCACCGATCGCTGCTCATCGAGCTGAAATGAAGACAGAGTCAGTGAACGGTCGACGAGCAAATGTCGCGGTCTGATAGCTCGGCAACTATTTGTTTACCCACCACCTCTTGAATTGAAGAGAGAGAGAGAGGTTGCTTCCGACCTACGACGGCCGTATCATAATGTACCTAGACCACAGAGAGATGCCGAGATCGAAACGAATAGAAGTTTCTATCTTGACATCGAATGTAGTAGTTGTTAGGTGGTTGTCTATGTACTTACTCGTCCTTGACGAGTGCGACGGTGGTGAAGAGGGTCTTGAGTGAAGCGAGGCCATCAAAGCGCTCGTAGATGCGCTCCATTTGTAGATCCTGCGAAGCCAACTGACGCACGGTCATGAACGCTGGGACCGACCGGAGAGGGCCCAGTGCAAGGTCCTGGTTGTACTTGTTGGGCGTCTTCCATTCCTGGTAGAGCGGCGTCACCTCGACACGTAGTAGCCTTGCACCAGGTGGAGCAAACGCCTTGAAGCCGTACTCCATGGTGATCTCCGAGAACCGGCAGTACGGACACCACGGCCGGTTGTTGGATTTGATCCGACCAGAGACGAACAGCAAGTACAATGACCGCCGAGGTCGCAGCTCTCTCTTGTACATGGTCAGTTTGGCTTGGAATGCCTCGTAGCTGCTCACTGTCTCGATGGTCTTGGTCTCCACCATTGCGGCAGGCGTTAGGAACCGGTCTGGCTGATCGGTGTTCTTAAACAGGTACCGCAGGAATGGCTCCTCCGTGAGTGCCTCGTCCACCATCATACCTGATGTCTCGCCACGGTAGCCGTGCCACTTGATAATCGATGGCACGGTCTTGATTCGCAGGTCCTGGTCGTCGCGAAACTTGTTTTTGAACTCCCAAAAGCGCTCCGAGCCAGCGTAAATGGTCAGCAACTTGTTGCCCGGTGGTGACTTGGCAAACACTTTGTACACTGTCTTCTTCGCGTCCGCGCACAGCTCGGACCAGTCCTGTGGCTGGAACCGGTCGTCGCTGCAGGCAAAGAACAGGAACAACGACTCGCCCTCGCGTGGCTTGTACCGCGCCAGGTAGTCGTTCATCTCATCGTAGCCTGATATTTCGATATGGCGTGATGCAAATGACTCCTTGATATCGTATACAGGGGCAGCGACGGCCTGCTCGGTGACTGTCAGCGTAGGCGTTGCGGACAGCGTGGACGGTGGTGGATTAGTCGGAGTGCCCTCGGCCCTGTCGTGTTCCACTGGTGTGATGACCGCTGCTGCCGGCCGAACCAATCGCGCCGTGGTTAGTGGCGTTGGTGTTTGCACCGGCGGGGTGCTGATGATCTCTGGTGCTGGTTGTTTGTAGATTGCGCCAACCTGGATCGGCGGCTGGGTCTGGAGCGGGGCCTGATCCTTCTTGCGTTCAGGTGTGGCGGCCTGTGCAAGTGCTGGTGCTGGCGCTGGCGCATGATTGCGGAGGTTGGACTCTTGCATGACGCGCCCGGGGCTTCGTGGCGCTGCGTTCTCCAGCGCGTGATCGCCGATGGCATTCGCGGAACCGGTGGAGGAGCTGGTGTAAAACTGGACGCGCACGACAAAGAGAACGTAGAGGAGAAAGATCACACCGAAGAAGAGTACCCATACATTGCGGAGAAGGCTACCGCGCGCTTGGCGCTTGCGGCCGCGGCGCTCCATTTCTGACGTGGTGCTGGCAAGAGGAGCTCCTCGTCTTCGTCGGCAAATGCTGGCTCTCCTCAGATGTTTCACGAATCTGATTCCACGAAACCGAATGTTGTCTGATTGTGGTTTCTAAATGGAAGGTTATCCATTTCTATTACATTTCTAACGTGTCGGTCAGCAACATCGAAACACACACTTATGGCTGCGGTTTGTCCTGGAAGAACGGGATGATCTTGTTCTTCTCGGAAAAGTCGGCCATGTACTCCTTCACCACGACCTTGTTGGTCGCCGGGTCCTTGGTGACACGGCCGAGGTAAGGCACGCCGCGCATCGTGACCACATTCTGCCGGAACTCGAGCAGCTTGAAAGGATTCTTTTTCTTCTTCCACATTTGGTACGAGTGCGAGACGATGGCACGCACTAGCACGGCGTTGTCCGGTGCCGAGTAGTTGTAGTAGTGCGTGATGGCAATGTCGGAGCGATCGCAGAACGGGCACCAGAGGCGTCCATTAAAGGCGTGGTAGCCCGACACGAAGAAGAGGAAGAGCGGGTATGAGTTGTCGTAGTTGAGTACATACTCTTGCACCGCCTTGGCATCGTCGAGCGTGATGACCTTGTTCTTGTTCGGCACTCCGGCAGCAGGATACGGCACGCGGAAGGCATACTCGAGCAAGTCGTAGTCCAGCAGGTACTGCTCGTTGAGCATCGTGGACGAGTTGCCACCGCCTTCATATCGAATCAGCGACGGGATGTAGTCGATGTAGAACAACTCATTTTGCCGAAACTGGTTGTTGTCATTGTTCCAGTAGTCCATCGAACCGATGCGGATCTCCACCAAGCGTGAGCCACGCGGTGCACGCGCAAACACGTCGTACACGGGCTTCTTGGCCTTCTGGCAGTCCGGGCACCAGTAGGTTCCGTTCTCATCGGCGTCGGCCATGAACAGGATATACAGTGGCCCTTGCGTTGCAACATCATACTCACTCACAAACTTGTAGCCAGCGTCGAAGCCTTGCAGCACGAGATGCGTGTTGCTCGCGAGCTCGTTGACGCGAATATTGCCCGCGTTGGCGGGCATCAGGCCGTCCCCATTCGCAGAGGAGATCGTGGTGCCAAGCGTCGTCGACGAGATGAATTGCCACATGTACACGACGGTGAAGAACATGGTCGTCGCCAGTGCGAGTTGCATGAATCGCACGGGGTTGATGCCTGCGGGTGCAGGCGCTGCGACGGAGACAGCGGGCTTCATGTTGCTTCGTCGACTGCCCCCACTTCTCTCTTCGGTGTTGACGAGCTCATCCTCCATGCATGGCAAGCGTTGGTTGGCTAAAATGAAGAAGCAACATGATTAGACAAAAACAACATGAAGAGAGCCAGAGTAATTGGAAGTCAGAACCGAACCTATAGACACAGTTTCAACCAATCAAATGGTGTTTAATGGATCTTAAATATTGACCATGACCTGGATGGCGACCACAACACTCGCAAAGACGAAGGCCGAGCCCATGAGCCACCAGTTCTCGGACTCTCTGATCTCCACAGACGAGCGATCCATGCACTTGACCACGCTGTCTTGAGAGAACGAGACGTAGCACAGCAGCCAGTTGACCCAGACTCGGAGCAGCCACGAGTTGACGACGTCGTAGACCCCAGCGAGCATGACGCACCGACGTCGCAGCGTGTCCAGCTCACGTCGTGCTCTCTTGAGTTGTCGAGTCTCCCACGAATACACGCCAGGCACACCGAACCACGTACACGTGCAGGTGAAGATGAACTTGAGAGCACACACGTACAGGAACGAGTCGTTCGCCGTCACTCGGGAGAAGATGAACAGGAGGCAGTAGGGCCAGATGCCAAAGTCGTACAGGTAGTCGATCCACGTACGCTTGCCTGTGTCCTCTAGACTCGTCTCTCTCACAGGAGCCAAGGTCGGTACTTGCTGCGTTGACATCGACAGGGTCTTGGTCAGTGTCGATGGCCGACGGCTGAAGCGGTCGCCACTCTTCGGAGAGGACGGCGCCTCCACAGCAGTAGACGCCTGGCTAGCCGTTCGCGAGTAGAATGACACACCAAGCGACGACATGGAAGTCGTGCGGTTCATCTCGTGCAAGGCGTCGAGCTCAGATGGCCGTGGGAACTTGAGTGGCGGTGGTAACTGGTTGGCTTGCTGGTCGTTGAACCACGCATCAAACAGAGGTCGAAGCCACGCATAGAAGCCGTCCGGGTCGGTCTTGAGTCGCGTGACGTGGTCCGAGTGTGATCCGTCTTGCATTGCCTTCTCGATCTTCTCGGCTTCTTTACGCAGCAAGAAAAGGAGCACACCAGCGACCTTTTTGATGGAGAAATTCAGCAGCGACCTGGGGATCGGACACTTGGGATCCACGTTGCACACGATGCACGTTCGTCCTTTTGTGCGTGTGATTGGCTCAATCAAGACACGGAATGCCCGCATGTCAAGGCGGTCAGCGTTCCATCCCTTGAGCCGCGGTACTTGAATGTTGCTGGGTATCTTTGAGTCATCAACCGACCCACCCAGAAGCAGGATACACCGACTCTCGTAGCAGGCGTTGATGCCGACAGCACGGAGCATGGCGTCTCGCTTGAGTATCGGCACGACCATGCTGATGTAGACCAGCAAATCGACGTATCCTGTCTTCTGGAGGAGCTCCGACTGGTTGCAGAATGGTACCCAGGTCGAAAACAGGTCGATTTCACGCATCACGGCGATCGTGTTGAAGATGTCCACGCCTTCCACAAGACCGTCAAGCTTGAGCCACACTGTGCCGTCCGCACCGGGCTTCCAGTGGGTGGATACGCCAAAGTATGTCTGCCCAAAGATCCAGTCAGCTTCGCCTTCGTTGTTGAACTCGTGAAGCGCCTTGACTCCGAGTGTGCGCCTCTCTTTGATCTGTTCAATCCATACCCGCTCTTCGTGCATCTTGTTGAAGATCGATGTCACGACAGCGGACTGGACGTTTGCGTTGCTCTCCTTCATGAAGAACGCTTCGATCTTCTCGATCAGCATCGCCGCAGAGAAGATACGCTCGTCTGCCTTCAGCAAGTGGACTTGTTCCCACGCCCACGCGATGTTTCTGGTTGAGATCGCGACACGAGAGTAGTCCTTGAGGCACGTACGTGGCAGATCGGAGGTTCCAAGGAGGTGAGGAGCAGCTGCTCCATCGGATTCCTGGTCCGAGGTGAAGTCGCCCGACTTGACACTGCTTGTTTCAGTGCCGCTCATGCTCTTGAAACTAGAAGGCATCTTCTTCAACCGCGTCGCACTCGGACTGGCAACAGGACTGCCGTCCGGGGTAGCCTTCCATCGGAACACACTGGACAGTCGTTTCGAGAGCGCACTGCGATTCGAATCCGTGCCGTCGCGATCGCCGACGATGGCGAGCCCAGGCTTGAACGACAGCATCTTTTTGTCACTGTTGCGCGACAGCAGATGCACAATCTCAGCAAAAGGCAGGCTCACCACGTGGCAGTGGTCGATCTCGTACAGCAATGCGCCTTCCGGAATGATAGAAGAGCTTGATCTCATCATATCCGTCGCGCTGTCCTGTGATGGCTTGAACTTCTTTCCTGCTGGCGACGAGCTCAACTCAACCTTGAGCACAGCACCGAACCCCATGTCTTCGTCCAGAGGCTTGAATGTCTTGAGAACGTCGCACTCGTCTCTCGTGAACAGACACTGCAACATACTGTGATCATGCTTTGGGTTCTTGGAGGACAAGGTGGGCTCTGGTGGCGGTGAACGATGGCGAGAGAAGCCTAGCGTCAGTGGACGGGCAGCATACTTGATCTCCATCAGCACGTCACTCGCACGGGTATGGTCGATGGCACGTCCATTGACTGACGTCACGACCATGCCCGGCCGGATCTCCATTCTCGAATTGTCGTACGCTTCACTGTTTTTCTCACAGTGAGCGACGAGGATTCTGTTCTTGTGGAGGTCTGTCTCCAGGTGGAGACCAATACGTTGCTTGCGAAACTCGACCGCAAAGTCTTCGGCTATTGCCAGTGTCTTCGTTCTGGAGAAGAGCTTGCTCGTTGACTTGGCTTTCTTGAGTGTGCCTCGCTTGGTCGTCGCCTTGTCGTGGTCACCATCACGGTGCTTGTGTTTGCGACGGAACAACCGACGGCCTCGCTCTTTCAGTTCGGACGAGGACGACAGCTCCGCCTCGCTGATCTCATCACTGGTCAAGGCCACGCCTCCGTGGGGTGTAGCCTCGGACGATGACAGGGAGACGGTTGTTCTTCTGCCAGACTGGTTCATTGTAGTAGTAGCGGCAGACGCTGGAGCAGCCGTACTTGTGACAGTGCTGCTGGCCGCAGCCAGAGCACGTGCTGCAATGGCGGGTGTGGTCGTGCTGTCGTCGTTGAGCGACTTGACGTAGCTCGCATAGTTGGCACACGCCTTGCGCAGCTCGTTCAGGAACGGCGGCACGTGGACGCTCAGTAGCCAGTTGACCACGTAGTTGGGGATGCTAAAGTTGGTGTCGTCCTCGTACTCGATGAAAAAGTCGCAGCTGTTGGTGCCGGTGGATCGAATGCACATGCGTGTGGCAAGGGTCTCGACGCGCACGACGCCGTTGCATTCTTGCGGCGCGTTGGCGTGCTGCGCGGCCTGCGAGATCATCACGAACGCGTTCTGCCGGAGAAAAAACTTGGTGCGGCGGTGGTACACGTAGTCTCGGTGCGCGAACGGCCAGGGCAGCCACTGCATAGAGTAGAGCACGTCCGAGGCCTTCTGTGCCTGCCGTTCGACCGCATACGCCTGCTTGGTGAGGGCGTCCCAGCTGACACGGTACTGGACGTCGTTCAATGTGTTGAACAATGTATCGGACGAGTACGGCAGCCAGCCTTTGACGTAGTACACGGGCAGCGAGGACTGCTGCTGCGGTGGTCGGTAGATTTCAAAGTCCTTCTCGGCGTAGATCGGGTCGTCCAGCGTCGCCCACGCCGCGTGCTCGCCCATGTCCACGGCATCTAGGGACATTAGGTCAGTCGTAGAGTTAGTATCCAGTTCCTAGTTCGTAGTGGTGGAGGGAAGACTCACCGACGAGGTCGACGTCGCTAAACTGTGGGTCCGAGTGGCGGTGGAGCAGCTTGCGCAGCTGGAAGGGGGACCCGAGGATCTCCGGCTTGCTTAATGTGGATGGCGACGGCAGCGCGTTGTGGAGATTGTGCATGATCCACTATGTACTGCTACCGCTGCTACTGGATATCGCCACGCTGTCGTGTGTGTGTGTGTATCTTTGAGGTTCTAGAGCGATTGCTTCGTTTTGGAAGTGGGAGCGTCTCTCACTCGCGACCCTTTGCTGGTGTGGGGATTCTGACGAGGACCACCGCGAGTGACGTTGTCGACGTCGTTGCCCTTCCGCTGAGGCAATCCGAACACGCGTCGCAGCCCCTGTGGAAGATGCGCACCAAGCGAAGCTTCTCCGTATGGCAGGGAGGCGTAAAAGTGGTGACTATTTTGAGCTTTCGCCGCGTCGCCACGTACGGCTTCACTTGCTATTAGGAAACTGGCATGAAACAGGGCGTTTCACATGCATGAAAAGTCACAGAAAGGTTACGGTTACAGTGTAACCAAATGCACACTTCAAGGGCCTTCTATTGGAGATGATATGGTACGTTCTCGAGCTGTTGGATGGGTCATGAAACCCGTGGACCCGTAAGACCCACCCGTTGCGATGACCAGCCATTCCGCTTGACAGGAAACGGTGCGGAAAGCATTGACCATCAAAGCTCGCGAGTATTGATCGATCGAACACCATGGCGCTGGCGAAGCGACGACGAGAGAACGGCGAGGAGCACGCGGACGATGGCGAGAAGAAGCAGAAGGTCGAGGTTGCCGGTGGCAGCGGGTACATCAACAAGCAGCGTGTGCTGGTGTTCTCGTCGCGCGGTATCACGACTCGCTACCGCCACTTGATGGATGACTTCCGAAAGCTCCTGCCACACCACAAGCGCGAAGTCAAGGTGCGTTGGATGCTCGCGTTTGTTGAGGAAGGTGTACGAATCTAACTGCGTGTTTGTTCTCCGGTAGCTTGACGCCAAGGACACTCTGCACGTCGTGAATGAGATCGCCGAGATCAAGGGGTGCAACACAACCATCTTCCTCGAGGCGCGCAAGCGCCAGGATCTGTACATGTGGATCAGCCGCGTCGGCACCGGTCCATCCGTGCGATTCCTTGTGCAGAACGGTACGAAAGATACGAGTTGATTGTGATTGCGTGAGTGATCACTCACTGATCTCTGAACCTACAGTGCACACCATGGACGAGCTCAAGATGACTGGTAACGCGCTCAACGGTTCTCGTCCACTCCTTTCGTTTGACAAGTCGTTCGACGAAGCGCCGCACCTCCAGGTCATCAAGAACCTGCTCACGCAGGTCTGGGGCACGCCAAAGAACCACCCAAAGAGTAAGCCGTTCATTGACCGCGTCATGAGCTTTTACTTTGCGGACGGCAAGGTCTGGTGCCGCAACTACCAGATCGCTGACGAGGCCGACAGCAAGAAGCTCGAGCAGGCCGCGCTCCACCGTGGCGAGGACCTCGTGCAGCTGATCGAGATCGGCCCACGCTTCGTGCTCACTCCGATTCGCATTTTTGATGGCAGCTTTGGAGGCCAGACGCTGTACCAGAACCCACGCTACGTGTCGCCAAATGAGGTATGCTGCTGGTTCTGATGCCTCCGTCCTCGTGCCGTGTGTGTGTATCTAATTTGTTCATGTCCCCATTTACAGTTCCGTCGTGACCACAAGTCGGACAAGCGCGACCGCTACGTTGGCCGCAAGGGCGCCGAGGCCGAGCGCAAAGAGCGCGCCACAGAGCGCACGCTGCCCGAAGACCAGTTCGCCGACGTGTTCGCTGGTCCTCAGAAGTAGAGCACCTACGCATGATTCCGTTCTTGCTAATAGATACTGTATGTACTCACCCACCATGCCATCTCTGCATCACGTGGTGTTGGCATTGTTCTTCAAGTCGTGCCGGTTGCGTGGGTACTCATTTTCAACCAATCACAGGACAGTATGTGCGTTGTCCAGTTGATTGATTGGTTAAAAAATAGGTGAATAAAGTGCTGAAAAACGGTTCTCCCCTCATTTCTGCCTGCTGCCAATTTGAAGTCGCCACGACCAGCAGCACTCCCCCGCCGCCACGTACAGTACTCACATCGCGCCACGGCAGACTCGCACACACACAGACATAGAGAAGCGATAGCCGCTCGCATCCTTTCCTCTTCGCTCTTTTATCGCATCACCAAGCCATGAACGGGACGGTGACCGAGCTCCAGCAGATCATCTTCAAGAAGGATCTGATGATCCTCCACCTCCAGCGGCAGCTCGCGGCGTACCGCGACAAGCACGGCGAGCTGGACGCCAGCGTGCTCAAAGCACTCGAGGACGAGGAGGGCGATCTACTCGACAGCATCGACCGTCGGCGACTGAGCAGCAACACCGCGGAGCTCGCACCGGAGACGGTACGGCGGATCAGCGAGGCGACGGCCACTGCCTCCTCCTCTCCAGACCTCACAACAATACCCACGCCAACGCCGACACCTCCTCTTTTATCCAGTGCATCTCCAGCCACGCTGCCTCCACTATCCTCCCCTCCGCCACCACCACCACCAACAACAACCTCCACATCCACGCCAACACCAACGCCGCGCAAGTACTCGAGCATCTCGGCAACGGGCGTGATCTCGACCATCGGCAAGAACGTGGCGCTCGACTACGTGGAGGACTCGCCCATGTTCCGTCGCCAACTGGAAGGCTTGGAAGACTCGCTCGGCGGGCTGCGAGGTTTATTGAAAGAGGTGCTGGCGAGAACCAAAGACTACGTCGGGTCCGGTATGAAGCACGGCGAGGACGAGACCGCGCTGGCCGAAGAGATCGTGAACCGCAAGTACGCACGCGCGCTGTTCACCACGAGCTTTGCGGAACTGGGCAGTCTCTCGTCCATGTTTACGGACGTCCACGAGACCATCACCCAGATCCACAGCTCACGGGTGAGTATGCTGTTGAGTATCGAGGCGCTGCTGCAGCACTCGATCAGTCGGTTCTCGGACCATGAACTGAAAGAAGCTGGCGAGCTGCGGCGAGAGGTGCTGCGGCTGGCCGATGAATACGAATCGCAACTGGGCAAGCTACTCGGGAAGCCGCGGCAGGCAGGCAATGGAAGCAGCACGTCGGCACTCACCGCATCCGACCTGACCCATATCCTTGGCAGCCAGAGCACGCCAGGAGGCGCCACCACCAGCGGCAACGGCAACGGAGGTCGCACGCTGGAGCGTGATGCGATGCAGGCACGCCTACGCTTTGAACTCGCGCGATTTGACTGTGTGCGGTACCTGAATCGCGTCGATGCGCAGAAAAAGTGTGTGCTCATCGAGTGCTTCAACTCGACGCTGTATGCGTTCCTCAGCCACTTCCACGCCTGTCACGAGCTGGTCAAGAACGTGGAGCCCGGTCTACGCCAGCGGCAAGAAGCGCTGCAGCGAGCCAAGCGAGAGTACGAAGAGGAGGACAAAATGTGGGCGGCGCAGCGTGAAGCATTGGAAGCTCGGTTGAAGATGGATGCAGACGGAGAGATTCGAGGTACACGCGCGCCGTCATCGCTGGAACTGCCGGTGGAGATCATCTCTGGGGATACACAGCTTGGGCGTGAGACAGCGTTCCAAGGAGGAGTGATCAAGCAAGGTTACTTGTTCGTTCGCAACTCGATGTTTCCTGCGCGTAGCTGGAAACGGCGGTGGTTCCAGATCCACTCGGGCAAGCTCTACCAGAACAAGAGCAAGCACATGGATCTATCACTGGTGTGCGACCTGATGCTCTCCCGCGTTCGAGAAGCCAGCAGCTCCAATTTACCGTACTGCTTTGAGATCATCGACTCGAGCCAGGCCAAGCACTTACTGCAAGCCACCAGTGAGGTGGATCTACAGGAGTGGATCGAGGCGGCCAGGAAGAGCACAGAGAGTATGCTGGAGAAGCAGTCCCATCGCATGGTCGTCCATCCAGAGCAGCAGAAGGTGATTGAAGAGCTCACGATGCGCAATTCAAGCTGTGCAGATTGTGGACAGAGTCCATCCGAGTGGGTGTCGATCAACATCGGGTGCTTCTTGTGCATCGAATGCTCGGGTATCCACCGTAGCCTCGGTGTTCACGTATCGAAGGTAAGATCGCTGACGCTAGACTCGTGGGAGATGAGTTTACTGCTGCTGCTACGTGACCATCTCGGGAACGATGTGGTAAACGCCGTGTGGGAACCAGTCACACCTCGAGGCTGGAGCCACCCGGTGCCTGTGTCATCACGCGAGGACAAGACCAAGTGGATCAAAGCCAAGTATCACTTCCGAGGACTGATAGGCAACAGCCAGATCCTGTCCCCCGCCGATTTGCTACGGCGGTTTTTTCAAGGCGCAGAGCAAGGATCGGTCAAGGAGGTCATGTGGTCCCTTGCCCACGGTGTCGATGTCAACGCCAAGAATGACAAGTTTGAAACCGCGCTGCATCTGAGTGCAGGCAGGGGCCACGCCGCGTGCTGCGACTACTTGATCCTGAACGGCGCCAGTCTGTCACTCACGGATGTCCAAGGACGCATGCCCTATCATGTCGCCAAGGCTAATGGCCACGAGACGGTCAAGCTCGCACTCATGCAGAAAATGAGTCTAGAACAGTACCAGTTCTAGACGACGTACTTCGTCATGAATCGTACTAGTATTGAAACTCGCCATCAGCCGGACGGCACGATCTTGTACTTACTACCGCTCTTGCCTGGTCGCGGCGACGTCGTGGAAGTCCTTGGCGAGTTGGCTTCCTTCTCACTCTGTGACACGACATCGTCAAGGTCCTTGCCATCCATTGTCATCGGCAGCAGCTGGTGGAAGCCTTGGACATGGACGATCGTGTCCGGTGCTTCCTCTGTGGCTGGCTGGTGATGATCCGCTAGGAACTCACCAGGTTGAGGAGTTGCGGCGTCGTCCCCTGTCCCATCACCCTGGCTGATTGGACGTATTCTATCGTGGCTACCACCTTCGCCTTCATTGCTGTCAGTGGCTGGCTCGTGTTGATCTTGTGTGTCTTGTTGCTGGACGGCTTCGAGTGCCTTAGCTCGCTGCTGCGCTGATTTCTCTCGCACGGTGATCATAAACTCGACAAACTCGACGATGTCAATCTGGCCACTACCGTCTTCGTCCACGACATCCATCATCTCTTTGAGCTCCTCGTAACTAGGGTACTTGCCGATGGCCGCGAGCCCGATACGCAGCTCGGCCTCTTCCACCGAGCCACTGTTGTCCAGGTCCAGCATGCGGAAAACCTGCATGTACGACTCGACCAGGCTCTGCTCGACGCCCTTGCGAACTCGCAGCTGCTCGACACGCTCGATCAGTCGCTTCTCCGCCTCCATCTCCTGAGTGGCTTCTTCCATACTCGTGGTGACCACACCGATAAACAGCGTGATCAACACCATGCCACCGAGCACCGTGAACGAGGCAAAGTAGATCACAGCGAGCACGCCGGACGCCTTGTTCTTGCACGTGTACCCGAGCGCCTTGTAGTCGTCGTATCCGTAGTTGTCGCACCCATAGTAGTTGATGTACAGCACGTCGCTCCAGCCATCCATGGTCGCGCAGTGGAAGAGCGAGATCATCGCGTAGTGCAAGTATTCGAAGTGGAACGGGTCGTTCTCGGCAAAGAGCATGTTGCCAATGATGCCAAACACGTAGAAGCAGAGCAGCAGGATCATACCAATGTACCCGATCGAGCTCACACCTTTCATCAGCGCCGACACGATCACCTGAAGCTGAGGGAATGCGCGCACGAGCTTGAGGACTCGGAGCAGACGCAGGAGCCGCAGCATCGTGAGCATGCCACCCTTGCCACCCATGAAGCTGCCCAATACAATGATCAAGTCGAAGGTGTTCCACGCTGACCGCAAGAACCCCCATGGTTCGAGGCCCTCCGCGATGATCTTGATCACACACTCGGTCGTGAACACGGCGAGGATGAGTGAGTCGAAGACCTCGAGCACGTCACCGATCGAGTCCACGATCATCACCGACGTCTGGAGACCCACCATGAGCCCAGCCAGACAGATGACGATGGTGACGAACCCAGAGAACCGCGGATGCTCGGCCAGCTTGTGGCACTTGTTCGCCAGCCACAGGTACCTACCCTTCCAGCTCTTGTTGTCGCCCGTGCTGCTCACCAAGATGTCGGTGAGGTCGCAGTCATCCCAGGTCTGCATCAGCACTTCTCGCATCTTCTGGCGCTCACGCTTTTGCGTTGCCGACAATTTCTCGGTCGGTTCGGGGGTTGGCCCAGTGCTTGCATTCGTGCGACCATTTAGGAGCCCTTCCTGCTCTCGCTGCTGCTTCTCCCGCTCGCGTCGCTCCGCTTCTTGTGCACGGTGCCGTGCCTTCTCCAGCCGCTCCTTGCGCTCCTGCGCTTCCTCGGCAGCTTTCATCTGCTCCATTGACTGCGTCATACTCATGGTGATGGCACCGATAAACAGCGAAAGCATCACGAACGCCGAGACCAAGATGAACGTGATAAAGTAGAGTGTCGCGACAACGTTGTTGACCAGCCGCGTCGAGTCTTTCTCTTCCTCGGTTGCGTTCTCCCCGTAGAGCTTGGTGGTGTTGCAGTACTGGAACCGCTCCTGGTCTGCCGGGTCCAGCGAGTAGTAGCCGCCAGCGAACCGGTCGCAGCCAAAGTAGTTGATGTTCATGATCTGCATGGAGAACAACGAGATGAGACACGGCGAAATCCTATACAAAAACGAGGGCACAGGCTCACATTGGCCCAGTTTTCAAGCGTGGACATGCGGAAGAGCGTGACCATGGCGATGGGCACGCTGCGGAAGTGGAACTGGTCATTGTCGGCCCACGCGTACATGCCCGAGATCGCATACAGGTAAAACACGAGCAGCAGCAGCAGCAGGATGTACCCGATGGACTTGAGCCCGCCGATGAGGCCCATGATGATCATGTAGAGCTGTGGGATGCGCTTGACCAGCTTCATGACGCGCAGCAGACGCAGCATGCGCAGGATCGCGATGTTGCCGCCACCCAGGGCCGACCCCCACACGGGCAGACTCATGACGATGATGGCAAAGTCGAACGTGTTCCACCGCATCTCGGGGCCAGTGAAGAATGTCCACGGCGTGAGCCCCTCGGCGAGGATCTTGAAGATACATTCAATGATAAAGACCGAGAGCACCACGAGGTCCAAGTCGTTCAACAACGCACTTTCGGACATGGACTTGTACGTCTGCAGGCCAACCGAGAGCGACGCCCATGCGATGCACAGCATCACCACCGTGTTGAACCACGAGTTGGCCAGCACACGCCGCGCTCGGTTCGCCACGCGCACGTACTGACGCCTTGGGCCCTTGAGTCCGGTGAGTGGTAGCAGTTGGAGTTGGTCCGGGTCGGTCTCCTGACGTTCGTCGTCGGCCTCGGCGATTTCTGCTTCCTGCGGAGGCGTTTTGTCGGCCACTTTTGATGCTGCTGCCTCTGCCTCGGCACTCTGAGCAGCAGCGTCATCGGCACGCGAACTGGATGCCTGGGAACCATCGTGGTCGTTCTTGGCGGCTACGAGGCGGCGATGCAACGCGCTGCGCGCGATAAACATCGTGCGCCACTGCTAGTACACCAGTGCACGGATACCGTCGGCTCTAGATGGACCCAGGTGGAGGGATGAGTGTTGCTTGCCCGCTCACGTCGGAAGCGAGTGAGGTAGTGGATCGATGGATAGAGATAATAGATAGCAGCTTGAGGGGGCAGCCGTCTCAACTTCGAGCGTCCTGGCCTGCCGGCTCAAGCTGACCGACACTATATTAAGCGGCCGTGTCATTTTCGTATTCATGACCGAGGCGAAACTTGTCGCTTTAATCGTGACGAGACGACGCGCCAGCAAATAACATATTATGGAGGTTGGAAGAATCTCAAAGCAACACTGACTCACAAAGGGCACAATGTGTATGGTAGTGTGGCCGCGTCGCGATGAAGTCGGCGCTATCGACACTCGCATCTATCTACACAGGCTCGTTCTTGATCGGGT
Source organism: Pythium chondricola (assembly GCA_023337575.1). Taxonomy (NCBI): domain Eukaryota; phylum Oomycota; class Peronosporomycetes; order Pythiales; family Pythiaceae; genus Pythium; species Pythium chondricola. Next base: position 31,188 of record JAADXF010000024.1, read on the forward strand.
CCCACGAGAGCACGAGGTACTCGTCCAGAGCGTCAAGGCGCGCGATCTGCTCGGGCGTGAGCTTGACGTTGGCACTCGCGAGGTTCTCTTTTTGGCGCGTGGGTGAGAACGACTTTGGCAGCGTGATAAAGTTCTTGGCCAGACTCCACGCGATGCACACCTGGCCCGGCGTGGCATCGACCTCCTTCGCGATCTCCTGCACGGGCGCGTCGGTGAGTCGCTGCGCCTTGGCCAGCGGCGAGTACGCTTCGATGTAGATGCCGTGGTCCGCACAGTACTTGGCCACCTCGGGCCGCGCACACCACGGGTGCACCTCAATCTGGTTCAGCACCGGCTTGACGCGCCAGGTCTCGGCCAGTTTTTCAAGGTGGCCCACACCAAAATTGGACACGCCAATGTCCCGCACAATGCCCTCCTGCTGCGAGTCCTCCAGGGCACGCCACGTCTCGGCTCGCGTGAGGCGATCACCTGGCGCATGCAGCAGGAAGAGGTCCACGTAGCCGAGGCCAATGCGCTCGTTGCTCTCACGCACGCAGCGGATCGCGTTGTCAAAGCCCCAGTCAGTGGGGAAGAGCTTGCTGGTGACGAAGACCTGCTCGCGCGGGATGCCCGAGTCGCGCACGGCGCGGCCCACCTCCTCTTCGTTGTGGTAGTCCCGCGCCGTGTCGATGTGGCGGTAGCCCATGCGTAGCGCTGCGAGCACGGCCTCGTACGCCTCGTGCGCATTGGTGGCCTGGAACACGCCCAGTCCGATGGTCGGGATGCGCGCGCCGCTGGGCAGCGGCTTGGTCTCGTCGTAGATGGCCATGATGAGCACTTGGTCGAATGATCTCTATGATCACGTCGAAACTTGAGCAGCTCATTGGTCTTTTAGAAATTACGCATAGAGTACTCACGTTCACGAATGCGGTGGAACAATTGTCTGAACACACCGTGTTTTGATGATACGTAGTGATCACAACCGTTTAATGAACCTAGGGTGCACAAACCTAACAAGAATCTAGACACCCATGAAACACCCAAACTTCCCATTGCAACACCCAAACGTCGTATTCGGTTCTTTGGGTGATGGGTCAACAAAACCCTTCATCTCCATCTCCATCTCCATCTCCATCGGTGCAGGCGAAAGGAAGGAAAGCCGTACATACAGGTACTGTATATACAGTATCGCTCCTTGTGGGGAGACACGCCAGCGCTAGCGGCACCATAGGATCATGTGGAGCCGGTCACGCCACTCTCCGCGCATCGAGCGGTCCAACGCGTCGTCGGACTCGACCGCCACGACGTCCCCTGGCGACCGCGAGCGCGAGCCGATTCCGTCCGGCACAGTGGTCAGCACGCCGAGCGGCGGTGCCCAATTGCTTCGCTTCTTCACGCGCGGGAACCGCCGCATGGAGGCGTCTACAACAGAGCTCGATGGCCATGCGCTGGACGACGATGGCAGTATTAATACCGCCAGTGGTAGTATCACCGATTCCACGGGGCGACGGATGCTACTGGCCGAGAAACAGCGCATGGAGCGCGTCTATCGCGAGGTCTCGGGCCACACGCGGCGCAAGAGCTACGGCCGACAGAGCACAGGAGGAGGAGGAGGAGGAGGAGGGGGAGGAGGAGAAGACGGAGACGACCTCGCGTGGGTGGATATGGATGGAAACGTGGCGCCACACCTCCCTCCCATGACCACCATTCGCGTGCGACGCAAGAAGAAACCAACCAAGGCACCACCAGGTGCGGACGGCACCACCGCCACCGCAGCAGGGAATCCTGATGGTGATCCACAGCGCCAAGAGATCACGGTGGACTACCTCAACGCCGTGCTAGTCAAGCCCGACCACGACGTGTTCAACAAGGTGACACGGTTCTTTCTCGACGGCAAACTGGAAGAGCTCTACCAAGAGTACACGGCCGTCAACTGGTTTGGCTGGGCACGGTTCCACATCTTGATGTGGATCGCGGTGCACGGACTCGTGGCGCTGGCGTTCGTGATGATCCCGTTCTCCGGGTTCACGCGCATGGACCTGTTCCTGCTCTCCGACGACTCGCTCGCGACCTGGGCCCAGTACACGTACCTGTCCATCGCGCTGCCGTTCGCACTGCTGCCGAGCAAGGTGAATCCGTTCCAAAAGCACTGGCGCTCGTGGGTCTGTCTGTTGGTGATCGTGTTCAACTTTACGTTCCAAATGTGGCTCGCGGGCTCGAATCGGTCGGCCATCGGTGTGGTGATTGGCGACGTGGAGCGCAAGTACGAATGCCTCGGCCCAAACGCGACCGAGATCGCCAACTCGACGACACTGCCGCCCACGGTGGAAGAGTTGGAGGAAAAGGCACGGAGCCAAAGCACGATCGCCATCGACGTCATCCGACTCTACGCTGGCGCACTGGTGCAGATCCTCGCGGTGTTTGTGACCGCGTTCAATTTCCTGCTGATCGTGTCGATGCGGGTCGAGTTCGTGCAGTGTGTGGTCGTGGGCTTTGCCGCCATCCTCACGTACATCATCGTCGTCACCGGATTCAAGCTCGAGCTGGAGTGGATGACCGCGGCGTCCTACCTGTTTGCGCTGATTCTTGTGCTCATGCTGAGCCACGCATCGGATCTGCGCAACCGCAAGTCGTTCCTGTCGCAACTCGTGGTCCAGAAGGAGAACGAGTCGCTGCAGTCGTACCTGACCAAGGCCGAAGCCGTGCTGATGAACGACGCGGCGTGTGACCAAGAAAAACAAGTCGTCGGGAGCGTGCTGGATAACCCAGAGATGAAACATTTGGACCTCGTGCGCATCCCGTTTGCGGACATCAAGCTGCTGCAGGCGATCGGCCGAGGAGCCATGGGCGACGTGATCAAGGCCAAGTACTTTGGCACCATCGTCGTGTGCAAGCGGATGCGTCGCGAGAATATCAACGAAGCTGCGATCACCAGTTTCCGTGAGGAGATCGAACTCATGTCGTCGCTGCGGCACCCAAACATCGTGCAGTTTATCGGTGCGACGTGGGACAACTGCTCGAACGTGTGCATCATCATGGAGTACCTGGAGAACGGCGACATGCATGGCGTGCTGCATTCCAACATTGGACGCAACTTGACGTGGGCCGACCCTATGCTCAAGATGGCGATCGACGCTGCCCAGGGCATGCTGTACTTGCACTCGCAGGAGAACCCGATCGTGCACCGCGACCTCAAGAGCGTCAACATTTTCTGCTCGGCGACCTACGGCTGCAAGGTAGGAGACTTTGGGCTCAGTCGACGCTACAAGAAAGACATCGACGCGTTGACGACGCTGGTGGGGACCCCATTCTGGCTGGCGCCTGAGATCATTCGCAACGAACGGTATGGACCATCAGCCGATGTGTTCTCGTTTGGTATCGTGATGACGGAGCTCGAGACGCGTCGCACGCCCTACCACGACCTAGAGGAGACGGGGTTGAAAGTGCTGATGCGCATCGCACAGAACAAGCTGCGGCCGTCGCTGCCAGCGTCCTGCCCGCCGATTCGTCGCCAGCTGATCATCGAATGTATGCATGATGAACCAGCCAAGCGACCCACGTTTGCCGAGATCCTCAAGCGACTGCAAGGACCCGTGCAGCTGGAGGTCGAGGAGAGTGCCCTGCATCCGCAGCAAGTGGAACGGAGAGGTGGCGGAGTCCTGCCGGCCTCTGGTCATGCTGGTATTGCCCTCGGCAAGCGGCCGACTGACCTAAGCCAGCGAGAGCAGCAGTCCCACAACCATCACCACCACCACCATCATCATCATCATCATCATCATCATCCGAGCCAGTCCTCGCATCAGCAGCATCAACGCAAGGACTACTTTTACGACATCATCAACAACGTGCACAACCCGGTCTGAGAGCCTGGGGACTACAGTAGTTTTATTTCAATACAGTATTAATAATTCAGAATTCAAACCTGCGTTGACTTGACCATACTGCTTGATAATGGCCTAGAGACTGCTTCGACTTGACGTACTACTACGAAGTACTACGAAGTAAGTTACTGACATGTTGACGCTTGGACTTTGGCAGCACTCACTCGCACTCCTTTGTGAAGAAAAAAATTGCAGCATAACTTCATTCCCTTTGGCAATACTTTACAATTATTAATATGACACAATACAATACTTTCGGGGTGGGGGGGGTGGGGGGCTATTGAACGAAGGTCGACTCCTCTACTCCGGTGTACCGAGATCTAACACACTCGTGGGCTCCTGAGGACGGGCAGACGACTGGGTGGGGGGGACTTAGTACAGGCGCTTCTCGTAGCTATAGAGCGAATGCACGCTGCCTTCGCGCTGGGCCGCGGGCGTGCGCAGCTCGAAGCGGAGCTGCTCGTTCTCGAGCGCGGCGTGGAGCGCGGTCATGCTGTCCTGTCCGAGGTCCTGGAGACCGTGCATGATGCCCTGCTGCAGGTACGGGATGTATTTTTTGAGCGAGCCCTTGTCCACGACGGCGCCGCTGACGCCCTGCGCCACCTTGACCGTGGCCGAGTGCGCAAAGTAGCGCTTGGACGAGCCCTTGGTCATGGCCTCAATCGAGCCCATGCCACGGTACTTTTTGAGGCGCACGCCGTCCTGGAAAAAGTACTGGCCGGGTGCTTCCTCCGTGCCGGCAAAGAGCGAGCCACACATGACCGCCGAGGCACCGACCGAGAGCGCCTTGACGATGTGGCCCGAGGAGCCAATGCCGCCGTCCGCGATCACCGGCACGCCAAACTTGCGCGAGTACCGCGCGGTGTTGAACACGGCCGAGGCCTGTGCACGGCCGACGGCACACACCTCCTGGGTCGTACAGATCGAGCCGACGCCCATACCGACTTTGAGGCCATCGGCACCGGCCTCGATGAGGCTCTTGCACTGCGCCATGGTGACCACGTTGCCACCGATCACGTCAATGTGTGGGTAGGTGGCCTTGATCCACTGGATGATCTCGATCTGGAACACCGAGTCGCCCTGGGACGAGTCGATCACGATCAGGTTGACACCGGCCGCGACGAGGGCAGCACAGCGATCACGGTCATTCGGGCGTGTGCCGATCGCCGCGCCCACGAGCAACTGCTTGTTGGCGTCCTTGGAGGCGTGCGGGAAGTCGCGGTTCTTGAGCAGGTCACGGCGCGAGATGAGCGACACGAGCTCCCCGCGTGCATTCACGATGGGCAGCTTGCCCTTCTTGCTCTCGCGCAAGATCTGGTTGGCCTCCGAGAGCGACACGCCCTCTGGCGCCGTCACGAGCGTGGTCGACATGACGTCCTTGAGCTTGGTCGCACGGTCCTCGAGGAAATCAATGTCGCGGTTGCTCACGATGCCCAGCAGTACGCTGCCAATGTGACCGTCCTTGGTGATCGGGATGCCCGCGAATCCGAACTCGCCCTTGATGCGGTCCACGTCCGCGAGCGTGTCCTCGGGTGAGAGGCACTTGGGGTTGGTGATGAAGCCGTTCTTGAATTTCTTGACCAGCTGCACCTCTTTCACTTGCTCCTCGACCGTCATGTTGTAGTGGATGATGCCGATGCCGCCGTGGAGCGCCATGCCGATGGCCATCTGGTGCTCGGTCACGGTGTCCATGGGCGACGACACGAGCGGCAGGCGCAGCGTGATGTTGCGCGTGATCTTGGTCTCGAGCGAGACCGTGTCCACGCCAAAATTGATGTGGCCCGGCATCAAAATGAGGTCGTCGTAGGTGAACCCGACGCCGTTGTTCTTGCGCACAAAGATGTCCATAGCCGAGCGCCCGTCCAGCAACTGCTCCTCCGTGTACGCCATGATTGGTACCGATAGCGAGAGGGAGGGGGTGGTGGGTGCTTGGATCGAAAATCGAGAAATGGCGGTGCCGCACACACGAGTGGAGGAGCTCCTCACCACGTTGCAACGGCCCACGACTGCTGGCACCGCCAATGATTCCATGATCCGCCTTTTAAGCCAATCCAAAATCACTTTGAACCTGTATCCAATGATATATGTATGCAGTTACAGAGGTTGGACGTCGTACTTCTTATAGAAACGTAACAACGCATCTATCGTTTCTACAATATCGATCAACCACAAAAAATTGATGGAAAGATACCTGCATGATGCGCATTGCAGCGCTGTCACACCCGTAGCAGCCATGGGCGAGCGCAAGGACTCGTTACAAGACCACACCACTGCGACCGCGGATGACACAACCGCCACGCCGTCGCGCGTCGCGCTGATCACCGGCATCACGGGCCAGGACGGGTCCTACCTCAGTGAGCTGCTCCTGGCCAAAGGGTACATTGTCCACGGCCTGATCCGCCGCTCGTCGGCGTTCAACACGTCGCGCATCGAGCACCTCTACCGCGACCCGCACCTCAACGACGTCAAGCTCTTTCTCCACTACGGCGACGTCACCGACTCGTCGAATCTGTGCCACATCATCTCACGCATTCGACCGGACGAGATCTACAACCTCGCGGCCATGTCCCACGTCAAAGTGTCCTTCGAAATGTCCGAGTACACGGCCGACGTGGATGCGCTGGGCACGCTGCGCTTGCTCAACTGCATCCGCACGTGCGGCATGGAAAAGACCACAAAGTTCTACCAGGCTTCGACCAGTGAGCTGTATGGTAAAGTGCACGCCACGCCACAGAACGAGGCCACGCCGTTCTACCCTCGCTCGCCGTACGGTGTGTCCAAGCAGTTTGCCTTCTGGAGCGTGGTCAACTATAGAGAGGCGTACGGGATGTTTGCCGTGAATGGCATCCTGTTCAACCACGAGAGTCCGCGCCGTGGACCTACTTTTGTGACACGCAAGATCACACGGGCGGTGGTGCGCATCCACGCAGGTGTGGAAGAGTGTCTGTACCTGGGCAACCTGGACGCCAAGCGAGACTGGGGCCACGCAAGAGACTACGTCGAGTGCATGTGGAAGATGCTGCAGCACAGTGCACCGCAAGACTTTGTCGTGGCCACGGGGGAATGCCACAGTGTGCGAGAGTTTGTGGAGCTCGCGTTTGCCCACGTAGGCATCATGATCCAGTGGAAGGGGCCGCGTGGCATGGTGGATGAAGTCGGAGTGGACGCCAACGACTTGAACCGAGTGTTGGTGCGTGTGGACCCCAAGTACTTTCGACCGACAGAGGTGGATCTGCTGGTGGGCGACGCCAGCAAGGCAAAAGAGCTACTGGGCTGGCAGCCGTCGGTGCGGTTCAATCAGTTGGTGGCGGAGATGGTGGACGCGGATGCTGCAGCACTGCGAGAGAACCGGCATGACCATATGCATCACCACGCAGTGTAAAGGGGGGACGTCTTGGGCTCTGTTAATCACCGTAGTTCTTGATCAATCTCTGGACACGCATTCGAAGTTCTATATAGATTCGGCTGAGGCAGCCTATCAACTTGGATGGACTACGTCGGGAATGTGATCATGAGGTTGTACATCATCCGTATCCAGATGAGGTAGCTGTCTTGGCGGTGGAGAAAAACATTCCGGTTCATGCCGATAGCTGGACTCACACGGCGAAAGAACCCGTTCATCGTTTTGTCTCCCATGGCAAACAACCGCACCTCAGAAGAAGACACTGCCGCCAAGTGTGTCACGATGGCCAGCGTCACCTCCGTGACCGCTCGTGTCCGTGAGTCGATGTTCATTCGTGACCCAGCAGCACTCATCAAGGACATTAGGATCGACAAGAAGATCCCAGACTAGGGCACGATCAAGATGGTGAAGGGCTCGCTCGTCGAGTACAAGTTCCCGGACAGCATCGACCACATCAAGGACTACGTCGAGTTCGAGCTCATCTCACGCAAGGCGCTGTTCAAAGTGGCACTGCGGCCATTCCCACAAGGCTCCGTGCGCTTCGCCTACCACGCTCGCGAGTACCTCCCGTTGAGTCCAGACGGCGCAGCCACAACGGCCAGCACTGCGACTCTAAGTGATGACTATGGCAGCGGTGATTGGTCCATGGTGCATCAAGTGTGAAGGAGTTCAAGGACAAAGGTCGCACAGACCTTGGAACAGGAACCCACGACAGGTACCGATACATGGCGGCATGGAGGTATAAAAATCGCGTGTTCCTAGCGCTCACATACAACAAGCTCCATGCAGCAGCCGAGTCGTCGTCTGGGTACAAGATCTGCTACCTCAAGAGCAAAGTTTTGGCAGTTCAAGACGCGACGCGTACTGGTGGCTACCGGTACTTTGCCGTCGAGCGCATGTTCCGCGAGGACGAGAGCAAGTGGGTCAAGGTGATCAACACTGCTGGAGGCGTGGCACCCTCGAGTGAGCTGAAAGAGCAGGACGCTGACGACGTCGCCTTCAGTGAGCACTTGACTGCGTTCGCCCACTGGACCTACGACGCCATGTAAGGGTATCTCATGGTCACAGACCTTCAAGGAATCAAGCGGACGACACCAAGCACCAAGACCCAGGTCACCATCTTGCTCACGGATCCTGCCATCCACTGCACGGCGAGCACGCGCTTTGGCCGCACGAATCTAGGCAAGCGTGGTATGGCGCAGTTCTTTGAGAGCAACATGTGCAACTCGTACTGCCGCGCGTTGGATCTCAAAGCTCCTCCAGCGTCGGTTGAGGGGGACAGCACGTAGACACAATTGAGTGAGGTTACAGGATGCGCGTTCAACAATAATTTGATATCTTCATCAGTATTGATCTGGCTCGATCTGCGATCGACGACAAGTACAATAGCAGCTCACTGACACCACAGTCTCATGTGTGGTATCCATGGTGAGTGTGAATGGCTCTGCATGGATCTGGCCACGACGTCTCACGATCTGTTCACGAGCCGACCCACCTGGTGCATCAGAACTGCTCACATGTCGCATACACAAGTTCGTAACCGAAATCATAGCAGGTTGAAGGTATTGAGCGACTCAAGTTGTTGAACCTGCTCTATATGAAACCGCGAGTCCCACGTAGCGTCGCCATTCTTCCATCCGCAATGGATCCTTCCAAGCAGCCCGCGTCCACCACAGAGAGCGCACCCGCCGTCGAGCACAAGCCCATCGACTTTACAAGCGCCAAGAACTTTTGGCAGACGCGCGCCGCGAGAGCACAGAGTCGCGAGGAGCTCCCCGTGCCTCTAGTGAGCTCTTCATCTTCGTCTTCGTGGTCCACCACCAGGAGCAGCAGCACACAAGCCACTGCCGCATCCGTTGGAGTAGTGGAGCCACAGCACGCACTGCCAGCGCCCTCCACTCCCATTGAAAAGTACCCTGATGAACTGGAAGAAGAAAACCAAGATGCCAAGGGCAAAGACACTAGAGCGCATCAGTCATCTCCACCGCCGGCGCCAACGACAGCCGCCAACACAGCGGCGGCAGCAGCATTGCAGCGCATGACGAGCTTCCGCTCCAAGTTCTTCAGCAACAATACAGAGACCAAGAGCGACGACACGTCGCTGCCGAATGTGCAGCTACCGGACATGAGTGCGTGGAAGGGCAAGATGAAAAACATTCGCGGCGCGACGCCGCCCAAGATGAACTTCTCATTCGAAAAACTCTCGACGCAGCTCAAGACGTCGCTCAGCAACGCGTCGCTGGTCGTGTCGGACGCAGAGCGCGCGGCCAACGTCGCGCTGGCTCGCAACAACCTCCACAAGCCAAACGAGCAGAGTCGCAAGCCAGGCACATCAGCCAGTACCTATGTCAAAACCGACAACGCGTTTGGGGAACTGATCGTGGCAGAGGTGCTGGCCGCTAAGGACCTCAGCGCTGGTGACTTTTTCCAGGGCGAGAGCGACCCGTACGTGGTCGTGTGTTTCCGTGAGTGGGAGCGGCGCACGGCGATCGTCAAGGGCACCAAGAACCCAGTGTTCAACGAACGATTCGTGTTCTGGACCCCACCACCATCGTCAGCTGACGAGGCCGCGCAAGCCCGGATCAGCGTCGTGCTGCGCAACAAGAACATGGTGATGACGGACGAGCACCTGGGCGAAGTCCACATCTCCCTCGACGTGCCTGTGAACGAAGCGTTCGATGGATGGTACCCGTTGGTGAAGGAGAACGGCGAGCACAAGGGCCAGGTGCGTGTGGGTGTGCGACGCATGGAGATGACGTCGGCAGAGCTGCAGGGTGCTGGCCAGGCGCTCGCGGCCAACGACCGCAGCTTGAATGACGAAGACCTCGCTGTCCACGGGTCGGTGCTGCCTGGTTTGTGGTACGGCTTCGCGGAAGCAGCCGAGCCGTTGGAGACCAAGGCGAGCCAGACCGACGTACTCGCCACCAAGCTGAATGATCTGAGTCGGCGCTTCATCGGCATCGAGATCGCATCGACTGAACTGACCGCGGATGGCAAGCGGCGAGACATCTTTTGATGGCATAGCGTGCGAGTCAGTCTATTTATCATGGGACAATTTACTTGGGGTGAAGATTGTTCCGGATCTAGCGATTATAATACCGCACGTGCAATACTATTTAGTATCTGGTGAGAGTAGTAAAGGAGAAGCATGCAAGGATTGGCGCTCTTGCATGCGTAAGTTGCGATGTGTGTGTGTCGAAAGCAGACGTCAATATTATTTATCACGAACTACTATAGTACTACACTTTGGTGGCGTGCCTTTTCAATCAGCGCAGGCGCGAACCTCATCTCTGAGCATCCCCTTGACCATTTGGATGAACAATTGCTTTAGGTCCATGCGGAACGTAGGATACGGACCCATGTCCACTTCCAATGGGATCGCCATGATATCATTGACAGCGAGATCATCCAACTGCGCAATGATCCTGGTCCGATCAAACTCTGCCGGCAGCCCCACCGCTGCGTTCTGGTGGTGCAATGCCTCTGCAAACGGGATCAGCGGCACCTGAGCCGGGGGCGTTAGAAGGTAGTCGATCACACTCGGTGGAATGGCATCATTACCGAATGACTTCGCACTGCGGACTCGCACAAAACCACCATCGCGTTCAAACACGAGCACGAGTACTGGGATGCACACGTGCTCGCGACGAGGCGAGCCAGAGCGTGGCACATAGAACTTGAAGACCACCACACGCTGCACGTCGTCGAACCCGCCAAAGCAGTCGATCACCCAGTCGATGATGCGTGGTACGGAACGGTGGGTCAACTCCACTTTGAAGATCACTAGGAATGGCTGGCCGTGGATCCGGTTCCTTCCAGTACACTCATGAATCGACACGTCTGCTCTGCACTCTTCTCCTTGCTGTAGTACGTAAGTGCACCTGCCCGCAGCTTCGAGACCATTTGCAGAAGCGTAGCTCCACACACTCCCCATCACCTCACATACCGCTCTCTCGAGTGCACTCGATGCAGCGAATTCTAGTACCAGTGTGCCATCGTCACGGTGGTCGACGTCCAGTCCTTCGAGCCACTCGCGAGGGATCGCCGCTACCGCCTCCGCCGTCACATCGCGTGCGATCACAATGCCTTGCGCAGCGACGTCTACGGTCTCGTTACGCGGCTGTGGGATGATTCCTTGGTCTTCAGCCTCCACACGCTCGAGATGCGCACGATACGCTGCACGCGCAGCCTCAATCTGGTCCAATGTGATCTCCTGCGTCGCCATAGTCGTTGTAGTGGAGCTGTTATTGGAGCTGGTGTGGATCGGATTGGTGAATGCCAGATCCGTCGACGTGTGCTTCAACATGAGCATGAGACGGAGCACATGTGCCATCGACGCGTTGGCGGATGGACCCATACGGACGATGGCGACAGGCGGAGAAGCAGCAGATTCGAGTGGACGTACAGCAATCATCTTCGGCGGAAGGAGGTTCTTGTGGGCGGGCGAGAAAGATGTGGAGTGAGCGCTGCGCCGTGAGCGTCGATGTTCTGTCCGCATACTCGTGGCTAGCATACTGGCGACGCCATCGACCAGCGCGACGGAACGCTGTTTGGTTCATATCGCAGCCAGCAGGCGCCGATCTTGATGGAACTTCACTTGATGGATGTGGTTGGTGGCATTCTCTTGGTATGTCGACTCTTGGGTATCCAGTGCACCGTGTCTACAGCGGCAAGCGAAGCCTGGATGGTGACACCACTGAGAGAGATACGCTCACGTCTCATTTCGTGAACAGACAACAGAAACGTGACACTCGTTCATAAAACTGCAATTCAATGAATTGAGGCGAGATGTGGATACAATCTATGACCAATCGGATGGATACATTTGATATCCACACGTCCATCATAGGTCTATGGCACCTCTTCACAATGGAATCCACCGTCAAGAACCTTCATCCGATGGCCTCTCGAAGCTGGCTCTCCGCCTGTCGCCATCATCCCTATGGGTTCATCCAGCGACGCATGCATGGAACCGCTGCTCTGTCTGATGCTCGCGCTGAAGCAAGATCTACCATTCGTGAATCCGCTCCACACCAGCACAAGCAACAGCTCAAGCACAACCACAATGACCACGCACGCGATCACATTGGACCAGATTGAAGCCGCGCGCGCCGCCTATCGTGAGCATCTCGAGTGCGTGGTGGCGGAAGACCAAGGCTTCATTCCACAGCCGCGCAACGAGAACGTAGACAGCTTTTTGAAAGAGATTATGATCGCTCGCGAGGTGACGGCGGAGGCGGTCGCCGCGATCCCTCGTGAGTGGCTGGAGGGAATCACTGTGCGCAATCGTATCGACGGTACACTGGTTATGAAGTTCCCGACGTGTCGTATGAAGGCGGCAGCGGTGGGTTGCCTGGCGCAGAGCGTCCGCGAGTACGCAGCCTCGAACAACCTCCGGGTCAACTACTACAGTTTTGCAACGACACGAGGTCTCCAGCCTGACATCGTGATCGAAGCATATGGCCACGCCGGAGGAAACAACGGTATCCTACCAGGAGTGGGAAGACTGTGATTGTGAGCTGCACACGATTCTTGCAGGCAACGAGTTTTTGGTGAGGCAGCTCTATATGACGAGATCAACATGAAACGTTTTGCACGTATGGATCATTGCTGTCTTGTGTCTGTGCTGCTCTCCAGAGATGCAACGTTGATGATGCTGACGTGTATTGAGCCCCATTACCACTGGTAGTGGGGAGTCGTGAGTGGCCGGCGGGGGGCATCGAGATGATGGCACACTCGTCATGGAGTACTGGATCTCTCGTGCGCCTTCGTTTGCCGTGGGTAAACGATCTCGGTGTCTGTGTGAGTACGCGGACGCAACCGGCCTCAACTCTGAGACAGGCGGCACATACCGTCTGCGGCTTGGTGGTGAATGCAAGCCCGGTGGAGTGCTTGACGAACGACGAGGCACGATCGAAAACCGTCTTGCCATGTTGCTTGCCGTCTTCAACGGCAAGTGCTATTGAGAGTCCCTGCGTTAGCGCACAACGCAGCGCCTGGACTGTCAGTAACTTTTGGATCTGGCCAGAATCCACGACCAAGTGGATGGTATCGTAGCCAACCACGACGTGGAGATTACCGATAGACATGGGTCGGTATTAACATACCGCCCGACTTGAAGAGACTGTGTGGGAAGGCGATTCGTGTGTATATAACTACATAGTAGCAGTAGTATCATGCCGAACCAGTCACACACATCGATGCGTCGTCCCGTCTTGGTGAACACGGGCTCTCTGAAAACTATCGATCGCCTTGCTCCTCCTCCTCCTCTTCCTCCTCCTCCTCTTCCTCCTCCTCGCCTCGCTCGCCATTGCACGCTCGCTTGGCAGCGCCAAACCGTCTCTCGTACTCGTCCAATGAGAGCAAGCAGAGCTCCACCTCGCCTTCAATCCCCGTCACCATCTTGATGATCTCGGTGAGCTCCATGCCATCCACTAACAGTCCATTGATCGCCACGAGCACATCGCCCACGTGGACAGCGTGGCTCTGCTCTGCCTGTCCATTCGGAATCAACCGGTTCACGAACACCACGTCGTGGTCGTGGTCCTTGGTGAACTCGAGTCCTAGCTTCTGGGTCGCGTCCAGCACCACGGTGCATGCGATCACCAGCGATCGAATGTACTCGATCGCGATCTCGAGGCACGTCACAAAGTACGCCGCTTCGCCCTGCATCCCGGTAAAGTCGAAGAACGTGACCATCTCCTTGAGAAGCACCGGGTCGCTCAGCTTGGCCTGCACCACGACGTAGATGAACACGGGGATGAAATCGTCGGCACCCATCGGCGCGTTGCTCGGATGCTCACTGTGGTACATGGTGTAGATCTCCTTGCATGCCGCGACCAGCTGATTGCGCTTCATGTACGGCAGACTCTGCTTGTCCACCTCTTTCAGTTGTGCACACGCGCTCTCCCAATTGGACGGCGACAGTGTGTCCGGTCCGATGCCAAAGAAGGACTGCGCCTTGGCCTGCAGCACCTTGATCTTGCCACGCAGCAGCTTGGAGTCGGCCCGTGTCGTCTCCTTGATGTTGTCATGGACTGCCCGGTACAGCGGGAAGAAGACACGCTCTTCGATCTGCTCGTTGATGATGGCGAGGATACGCTCCGTGAACGTCGATGCATCATCCGCACAGTCCTCATCCATGGTGCTATCTACAGTACCCGTCGGTGATCCACCGGAGCGACCGCCAAGCACACGCAGCTCATTGAGTCGCTTGTCCACCATGTAGTCGGAGAGACCACACATGAACTCACGCAGGGTCGCGTTGTCGATGGCTCGGCCTGTGTGCTCCTTGAGAAACGTGGATGTTGTCGTGCCTTCAGGAGAGTACGGCGAGGCGAGGATCAGCTGGACCTCTCTCGTCACATCCACCAGTGCGTCCTCGGTCTTGGAGATGAAGGAAGACATGCACCGGCGACAGCAGCCATCCACGGATGCTAGACTCATTGCATTCTCATCCATGGCCCCGGCGGCACACAAGCAGCGACGCCGCAGTTCTCCCACGTGGATCGAGAGTGTGGATGATGTGGACGACGAGAACGATTCACTGCTCATGGCCGACAGTGAGTGTGCCGCCCCATCCGCCACGGACGAGAGCGACGCGATCCACAGCGACCGCTCTTCCTGGCTGTCGGCGTGGACAATGAGCTCGCGCTGTGACGTGCGCACGACAAAGCTGAACCGCTCGCCTGTCGTGAGTGTGTCCAGGTGGGAGATGCGCGCGTTGGTCACGTCAATGGATCCTTTCGTGGTGCCGCCCTCTGGGTGCGCGTAGTACGAGAGCGTGGTGCTGCTCAGTTCAAACCACCGGCGCTTGGTGCTCTTGACCATCTGCCCTCGCTTGCGTAACCAGCCAGAGAACACGATCGGGTTCTTGTCGGCGTTGTGGCTTTGCTGCTCGATCAGCTTGGTGGTCTTGGTCGACGTCGGCAGCAGCTCGGCGCCTTGCTCCCGTAGTTGCTTGATCCACACGTCGCGGTCGTTCTGGTCGATCGCATACAGAATCATTTGGTACGAGCCTTGGCTCAAGATGAAGCCGCTCTGTGTGAGACACTGCAGCGTCGTGCGCTTGCGCAGGTCGATGCGGCCACGCACGTCGGTCGAGTCGTGTGTGTCGTGGTACACCAGTTCATGGTCGATGATGCAGAACAAGCGCCGCTTGAAATTGCGGATGCTGTGGCCGCGCTTGATCAGCCAGCCCGAGTGGCGCACCACGGGCTTGTACTCGAGCACCCAGCGTCGGCTCTGCTGCACGGTGGGCATCAAGCGCACGCTGCCGCCTTTCGACCGCACCATCGTGCTGGTCGCACGCTCCGTCCATTGCGCAATGTCCCTGTATGATCATGCACGATACTAAGGCATCCATGAACTGGATTCGATACTATAGATCCAAGGAGCCTCGTACCGTTGGCTAGGACGCGTGACCAGCACCACGTGCCGTGCCGAGTCACGTGTGGACATCTGCTTGGCTTCGGGTTGAAGCAGCGGCGGTGCTGGCGGTGGTGGTGCCGCCGCCATCTCTTGGGAACCGCAGCGACTCATACGCCCGCTGCCACTGCGTCGGCGACGGTCGTCAGCCACTGGTGGTTGCAGTGGCGAACTCTCGACACTCGCCGCGTCATCCTCGCCGTGCTCGTTGACCGTGTCGCGCAGCGAGAGCCGATGCACCTCGATACCAAGAGGCTTGTGGCTGCGCGACGACCTCGATGCCGTCGCCATGGGAGACGTTGGTGAATAGAGTGAGTGGGGGTTCTTCTGATACGACCGCGGTGAAGGCTCCACGCACGCACTGCCGTGAGAGGACAACGGGAAGCGGCAGCGAAGTGTGGACCCCTTGATTTGGCTTCGCTTAGGTCAGCCGCATAGCCTATGTGGCATAGGTGGGTTACTTGACGGCCAATCAGCAGTGGATTCAGAGGAGACTATCCAATCCAATGAGAATCGTCTGACTCCGTGTGATGGACTCAGACTTTCTCAGAAGGATGACGTTGAGGAACCGATATGATGGTACCATGTACCACACAAGTACCCGTCTTTCGGTACATATGAAACGAACGAACTTCGCTGGTCGGTCGCGGGTCGACCCGCCACAAGCAAGATTCGCACCTGTCTGCGTCATCGTGGTTGATAGGGAGCACTTGCTTTCGTCTGCAAGTTTGCAAGTCCAAAAGTGATGGTATCCATTTCATGTGTGTTGTGCACATGGTCGAAGTCGAGGCTGGGAAGTGGCACGTGGTGCAGAACTGAAGTTTTTGGCCAACCCTCCAGCTTCAACTTTGCCTCAGTTTGCCACATCACAATTGTGACAGCGTGATGCACCTGCCGTGGCACGGCCGTGAAACCATCGACAGATGCTCACATATCCAAAACAGGGTATCTCTGCAATAGGAGACTCACGACCGTACCACCACCGCATTCACCTGGATCTGACACAAAGTGCTTGTGCAAACCTCGCTCGTCATAGGGCTAGGGCTTCCCCTGGAGGCCAAAACATAGTGGTGACGTCTGTGCGTGTTGCTGGCACCATGGCGATACCCATTTTTGACCAATCATATCGCGTGGAAGTGTCGCGCCGAGCCTCCCATCTGATCTTTTCACGTCGAAACGTGCGCCGCGACGTCGAGGACGCGCCGCGCCAGCGAGCCGATCTTGGTAGCGCACGCGCAAGCAGCGACACTTATGCCATTCGTGAATTCGCCGCGCTCCTCGCATCCCGATCCAGCGTCCATCTCACCATCAAGTATCGACCATGAGCGACAACGCCAACCGCCGCATTAGCCAGATCGGTGGCCACCTCCAGGGCGGCGCCGCCGAAGACACTGCGTATGCGCAGCGCGTGCAGGCCATGGCCGCGTACTTCAAGGACGAGCGCTTCAAGCACGTCACGCGCCCCTACTCGCCAGAAGAGGTGGTCAAGCTCCAGGGCACTGTGGAGGCCGCGCCAGTGAGTGCGCAGCAGTCGCGCAAGCTGTACAAGCTCCTGCGTGAGCTCCAGGCCAAGGGCGAGACCAGCCACACGTTTGGTGCGCTCGACCCCATCCAGGTCGTGCAGATGGCCAAGCACTTGTCCACGGTGTACGTCAGTGGCTGGCAGTCGTCGTCGACCGCGTCGACCTCGAACGAGCCTGGCCCGGACGTCGCCGACTACCCGATGGACACGGTGCCAAACAAGGTGGACCAGCTCTTCCGTGCGCAGCTCTTCCACGACCGCAAACAGTACGAGGCTCGCTGCCGCATGTCGGCCGCTGAGCGTGCTCGCGTGCCAGTAGTGGACTACCTTCGTCCGATCATTGCTGATGCCGACACTGGCCACGGCGGTCTCACTGCCACCATGAAGCTCACCAAGATGTTCATTGAGCGTGGCGCCGCTGGTATCCACCTGGAGGACCAGAAGCCAGGTACCAAGAAGTGTGGCCACATGGGCGGCAAGGTGCTCGTGTCCACGCAGGAGCACATCCAGCGCCTCATTGCCGCGCGTCTCCAGGCTGATGTCCTCAACAGCCCGCTGGTGATCGTCGCCCGTACGGATGCCGAGGCCGCGACACTCTTGGACAACAACATTGACCCACGCGACCACCCCTTTATCCTTGGTGCCACGAACCTCAACGTCGAGACCTTCCGCGAGGCGTCGGTCAAGGGCACTGACGGCACGTGGGACAAGCGCGCGGGAGCGCTCACGTACCCCGAGGCGGTGCGCCAGGCCATTGAGAAGTCGAAACGTGCTGACAAGGCCGCCGCGCTCAAGACCTGGAACAGCCAGTGCCTCGAGCTTGGTTTGCCAGCGCTCAAGGTGCTCGCGCAGAAGCTCGGAGTCAAGGTGGACTTTTGCTGGGAGCGTGCTCGGACGGTCGAGGGCTACTACCGTGTGCGTGGCGGTGTCGAGTTCTGTATCGCGCGTGGCCGTGCCTACGGCGCGTACGCGGATCTCATCTGGATGGAGACGGGGCTGCCAGGCGTGCCGCTTGCCCGTCGCTTCGCCGACGGCGTCAAGGCCAAGGTGCCACACCAGATGCTGGCGTACAACCTGTCGCCATCGTTCAACTGGGACGCCGCGGGCATGTCGGATTCGCAGATCCGCACGTTCGTCGAAGACCTTGGTCGTCTTGGCTACTGCTGGCAATTCATCACGCTCGCTGGTTTCCACAGCGACTCGCTCGGCATCACGCGCTTTGCTCGTGACTACGCGGACCGCCGCATGCTCGCATACGTCGAGGGCATCCAGCGTGCCGAGCGCAACGAAGGCGTGGAGACGCTCAAGCACCAGGGCTGGTCGGGTACCGAGTACGTGGACGCGCTCCAGAACACGATCACTGGTGGCCTCTCGTCGACCAACACGATGGCCCACGGTGTGACCGAGGACCAGTTCTAAGTGGCGGGAGATCACTCGTCGGAACAAGCATTGGGCTGCCACAACCGGGTCCGCCCGTCTTCGTAGAGTACGCACGTTAACATCCCACACACAATTCATTATTGCCATGTTTCAACACCAGTCTGTGCTTGAAGTGGTGTGAGGGCTTATTCAATACAGTAGTAGTTGGCAGGATCCTGGCTTGCCTACCGCTACGGTAGTGGTGAGGTAGGACAAGTAACATCTCCTACCAGTGATCGAAAATGGCTCCACATGACACGGAGAATGAAGGTGAAGGTTCTATTCTGTCGGGTAATCCGCGTCGCCTTCTCCGGGCCAAGTGCGTTCTACTATCGTAGCTCCGTACTCTGTCAGAGCACGGTGAATATGAGCAACAAGATCGGCAGGGTCGACTCAAAGCACCCGTATGTACTCCTATTGTTACGTCGTCGATCGAAGACGGCTTGCTCACAGCAGACCGCAGCCGGTGATCTTGACCTCGGTCAGGGGCTTGCCCTGCACGCAGTAGACCGACTCAATGTTCTTGAGCACGTTCTTGCCGTCCACGATCTTGCCGAACGCGACGTTGCGGCCGTTCAAGTGCGGCAATGGCTGCAGCGCGATGAAAAACTGGGACGCGTTCTTGTTCACGCCGCCGTTCGCCATACCGATGACACCTTCCTCGGAGAACTGGAGCGCAAAGTTCTCGTCGTCAAAGTAGCGCTTGCCCTTCTCAAGCGCCGCGTGGCCACCCGTGCCGTTGCTGTGGAGGATGTCGCCGCCGACAATGTAGGTGCCCTTGGTGATGTTGTGGATGAGCGAGTCCTTGTACGAGCCAGAGCCAAAGTTCGACTCGAAACCCTTGGTGCACAGGTTGACAAAGTTCTGCACAGTCTTTGGCACGGCGTCCTTGGCCAGCTCGACCACAATGCGCTCGGTCGGCGCGCCGCCGATGCTCACGTCCAAGTACGCCTTCGGGCGTGGCTGCGTGGGCGCCGGCAGCGCGGCGTCGTACGGCACGATCGCCGGTGCGGCCGCGTTCATCTTGTCGAGTGAGCGGTAGTACCATCCCCAGCCACGCGCGCCGCCGCGTGTCATGGCGTTCGCGCCGCGCACGAGCTGCGTTCGCATGTACGCCGCCATCCTGTCTGTGTGTGTCTGTGTGCTTTGAGGCGGTGGCCACACGCTTCCAGCCACTGTTGAGCTACTCGCCGCTTAAGTACGCGTTTGGAAGCGCGTTAAGTGCGCGTATCTTCATTGTGCGAACTTAGGTATCACCTTTGAAAGGTTTTGGTGGGTTCTTCTTGGTGATCAGGTTGAAGAGATCAGCAGAGAGAAAAGGATCATGCAGCTCACGGGGAGGATGGTGGTCGCATTGTCCAGCGCACTGACCATCGCAGTACTCACGCTTCAAATGGTGGTGTTTGGATACGTCGTCGGCGCGTACATCGAGCCGCGTGCTGCCGAGCAGCGACTTCGAGCTTCCAGCAAGGCTGATATCTTCACCGAGCTGTCCCCATGGCCCGTCGTCCTCATGCACGGTATGGGCGATGCCGCGGGGAACTCTGGCATGCAGCACATACGAGATGTGCGTTGGTCTGCTTGAGCTATTCATGTACGAATAGTGCAATTGATTTAATGGGAGCTTGCTGTATGTAGTTGGTCTCCCAGAAACTCTCCACCTACGCCATCAACATTGCGATTGGCGATTCCGTTCAAGAGGATGTCAAGAACAGCTTCTTCGTAACGATGGATGATCAACTGGATGCGTTTGCGCGAGAAGTCCGCAAGGTTTGGAACCGCAATGGATTCGTGTATCCTCGGTTGCCAACATTTGTTGATGCGTCAATATGCTAGGACCCTAAGCTCAAGAATGGATTCAACGCGCTCGGTTTCTCGCAGGTGAGGCCAGGGTAATGCCTGTGTGAGAATCGCGCCTGCCTGGGTGCTGATAATCTTTTGTACGGATCCCTGCAGGGAAACCTGCTGATCAGAGGCTACATTGAGCGGTACAACGACCCGCCGGTTCTCAACTTTGTGTCGTTCCATGGACCACTCGCCGGAGTCGGTGCATTACCTCAGTGCAAGCCCACCGAGTTCATCTGCAAGGAAATCGACCGAGTGCGTTGCGTGTGTGATCTCTCATATCAGTCGTGTATCTCACGGGAGACTTCTTTCTCGCTCTTCAGCTCATCGGCTTCGCAGTGTACTCTGAGAGCGTGCAGTGTGCGTTCTCTCTGTTCACGTATGCCCCTGTAGCTCGTACATCAACTCACTATCGATCGTGGCCATGTATCCCAATAGCTCACCTTGCTCAAGCCAACTACTTTCGTCAACCTCGCAAGATTCCCGAGTATCTGCTGCACGGTAACCATTCGTAGACTGGTTTTGGGAAAGCAAAGTTCACTCACTGACTCGATCCATCGTACGCAGCCAAGTTCCTCCCGGACATCAACAATGAGAAGCCAGTCGTGAACTCGACGTACAAAGACAACTTCGTCAAGCTCCGCAGCCTGGCGCTCGTCCGTGCGAAGCGTGACACCCAGGTCTTCCCAAAGGAATCCGAGTGGTTTGGTGCATATGCCGACGGCGACTACAGCCGCATCCTCAACTTCAACGAGACGCGGTGGTACAAGGAGGATCTCTTCGGACTGCAGACGTTGGACCGTGCCGGCAAGGTTCACTTTCTCGAGACCGACGGCAACCACTTGCAGTTTTCCAACGAGTTCCTCCTCGAGACCATCACCAAGTTCTTCACTCCAACACTCGCGTAATAACACAAAGTATTCAGGTTGAAGATCATGGAGCTCAAGTCAAGTGTTGATATGAGTCGTTCATCTAGTCCAAGGGCTGATCTACAGTACATCCAAGTCGTTATCCATTTTCCGATCCACACACCACTCGTGTGATGATGAACTGCGGGCCTGTACCTCGCCCAGCGCCGTTGGATCTCCACACTAAAAGTAGAACGCCCTCGGTAGAGTGACTCTTGGTTTCTTCTTTGGTCTGTTTTCTGTGATAATCACCATTGCTGAAGTCCTTAAAACGAGGTGCATCACGAATCGGTTTCTCCACTTGCGTGGGGCGTGGGAGTCCCGCACCGTCGCAAGGCACGGAAGGAATCAGCGCGACCAAGCCCACAGCGCGCCAGGGGAAGGGGCCACCGCGCCGAGAAGCAGCGGACGCGGAAATATTGATCGCGAGCACGCACGTCGCCTCTTCGCTGTGCCGTTGCGCTCGCCCCACGACCGGTTTCAGCGACGTAGGAGTGTTTGTCGCGAGGTACCGCTCTGTGGCACATCGGTGGGTTGGCTGGTGTGGTGTTGCAATACATATCGCACAGAAGCCGCCAAAACCCAAGGCCCGTGAAACGAAACGAAAGCCTGCCGCGCGAAACTGCTGCGCCCACGCAGCTCAACTGGCTGGCTCGCATTTGACGACGCCGGTGGAGGCCACGTACAAGAGGCGGTGAGAGACGCAGTGCAACTTGCGCGCGGCTTGGGGTTGACGGCAGAGTGAGACCAGTGGCGCCAGCGGCACGATCGCATCGATCGTTGCGTCCTACTTTACCACGCCAGGCAGGCCCTCGCTTGTTCAAGTGGTTGTACGCATACAGTGGCAGCAGCTCCGGCGACGAGAACCAGATTCAACGTCGCTGCGAAGCAGATTCAACGTCGCCGCGAAGTAGCGTTGAAGTCGCAAGCGAGACGCAGACACAGCAGCTGAGCAGTACGGATTCTTCCGGCTATTCGATGGAATTCGTGGTCGCAGCCATGGCCACCGGAAATGACGGGGGGCTCAACTCCAAGCGCAAGCTCGACATCGCGCATTCAACGCCCATGACCGTGCTGTCGATGGATTCACAGGCCAAGGTGCGACGCCGCGGCTCGTCCATGAGCTCGAATGATAGTACAGTGATGAAGCGATCACTCTCCGACGGCACCATGTACGTTGATGTTCTGTACGTGACACAAGTGTCGCACAGCTAACGCTCTATGTCTCAATACGTGTAGAAACGCACGCGTGTTTTCTGACGCCTCCGATAGTGAACTCGATACCGACGCGGGCGAGCAAAGCAACACGGCGTCGTGTCCGATCTCGCCATCGTCCAACACCTCGGACTCGGTGAACGAGGCCACGGCCCAGCTGGATGCGATGTCGCCACGAGACACGGCGCCAGTCGGCGTGATTCGAACCAGTCCGTTCTCTCCAGTGTTTGCGTCACCAAGCGGGTCTGGCCAAGCCGCACAATTTCCATTTCCAGCGCGCCAATCGCCAATACCAAGCCCATTCCATTCGTCGCCGCTGGGTCGCGTCGCTGTCTCGGTACCATCCAGCCCGCAACGTGAACAACGCGAGCATCGGCTCTCGGCGCCGTCGGCATTCGCCCTCGGACTCAGCACACTTCCTGAGAATCGAAACAGCCTGACGGCTCCCGGCAATCGTGCTGTTGGCACAGTCAAGAAGACGTGGCAACCCATGCGAAAGAGTCGAAAGCCTGGCAACTTGTCGCTCGATCTCACGCAAGTGGACCCGCCTGCGACCGATGGCAAGCCGACGGTGCGACGCAGTGAGCAGGCCGCCGTGTGCTCGCATGTCACCGAGTTTCTGTACATCGGTGGCGCCGCGGCCGCCAAAGACCGTGACAACTTGCTCCAAGTCGGCATCACGCACATCATCAACTGTGCGGCCAACATCGCGCCCGCGTTCTACCCGGAGGATTTCCAGTACTACAACATTCGACTGCGCGACCATTCGACCCAGGACATCGCGCGCTACTTCTACAACGTGTTCGACTTTATCGAGAAGGCCCGCCGGCGCGGCGGCAAAGTGTTTGTGCACTGTGTGAAAGGCATTTCACGATCGCCGACCATGGCGATCGCGTACTTGATGTGGTTCAAGCAAATCGGCATGTACAAGGCTCTCGACATGGTGCGCCAAGCACGGCCGGCGGTGGACCCCAATGTCGGTTTTGTATTCCAGCTCACTGAGTGGGAGCACTCGCGCCTCGATGGAAAACTCAAGCTGCAGCTGCCAGTGGTGTTCAGAATAGACGTGTCGGGTGGCAACAGCGGAACCGGTAACAGTGCGCGCGCCGTGGAGAAGCCGCTGATTGTGGGGCCACTCACGTCCATCTCCGAGGTCGTCCTCGCCCGTCCGACCCAGGAAGTCGCCGCCTCGTGCTACGTGATGGCCAGCTCCGACAACCTGTATCTCTGGCGTGGCTCTGCTGCGAGCGACGTACTCGTGGAGGCAGCGCAGCATGCGATTGCATTGCTGCAGACGTACGAGGCGGTGCCTCCCGAGTATGCTGTGGTCGCGAGTGGCCAGGAACCGCCAGCGTTCTGGTGCATGCTGGAGGCGCAGCAGCCCCACTCGAGTGGATGATCAAGATGATACTCCTGCATATTCTAGTGCCCGAGTGAGATTTGATGTGTGCCGTAGCGACCTGTAGTGACGTGTAGAAGATTCAATATATATTTCTCCTCAAACAATCTCTTCATGTGGAAGTTGTGCGTCTAGTTTCGTAAATATGCGATTGACGTGTTGCTTCAACATCAGACACCCAATAACCCAGTCGGTATATTGGGGTTTTTATGACGTGGACTCAAAAGAAACGCCTTTGGCCAACCAGAGATCGGATCGGACGTGAGGAGCTCAACTCAATTGCCCACCCACACACCTCCGTAGAACAACCACGAAGTGCGCGTCTGTGACATCGGTCGGCGCAGGAGTGAGCATCGCACGCAAGTCACAAGCATCATGTCAGGAAGTAGCTCCAACGTGGCGCTGGTCGCGCTCACCGGTTTGATCGGTGTCGGCCTCGCGGTCGGCTTTCTTTACTTCCAGTCCAGCGCCAGTTCCATCGGCAACGACAGTAGTGACGACAGCAAGAAATCGGGCTGTCCCTTTGCAAGCTTCAGTGCCAGTGAGAAGGAGAAAGAAGGGCGCTGTCCCGTGACTGGCGCACTGATGCCACCGAAAACTGATGAAAAAGAGGAGAAACCAAAGAGTCCGAAAGCATCAGAACCAACACCGACACCTGCTCCCACGCCTGCTCCTGCCGCAAAGCCAGTGAGCGAACCGAAGCCGAAATCGCCACTGACGTCGCCGAAAACAGAAGCGGCTCCTGCTCCAGCAAAAGAAGAGAAACCAACTTCATCAAAATCAGCACAAGTGGCTCAAACTGGGAGCGCTCAGCCATTCACCTCACCGAAGCAGCAAGCAACAAAGTCAGTCGCGCCACCGAGCCCGCCAAAGCCTGTTGCGACGAAGTTGGCCGCGCCATCAAGCCCACCAAAGCAAGCAGCTGCGAAAGCGGTGGCCCCATCCTCTCCACCCAAGCCAGCCGCGTCTAAAGCTGTTGTAGTGTCCCCAAAGAAGATCTCATCCCCCAAGAAGCCATCGTCTCCTCCTGCCAAATCGTTGATCGATCAGGCAGCTCTCATGCAGGAAACTGCGCAGGAAGTGGCGGACTCGATGGTGAGCGAGATCATGTCCGAGTCGATCATCCATGTTGAAGAGGAAGTGGTGGACAAAGAGGAGTACGTGCAGGTTGAACTCACGCAGTCGACTGAGAACCTGCGCCACCAGATTGATTGGAATGCGCCACCGCCACCGCCACCATCAGCCGCTCTTGACGAAGACGATGGCATCAACATTGCGTCGCCACCTCCAGTCGCAATGGTGAAGGCGCCACCTTCGGTGCCAGAAAAGGTCAACAAGAGCCCAAAGAAAGAATCGCTGAAGCAAGCCAACACCGAGTACAAGCCAGCGCCGCCACCAGTCACGCGGACGTCCCCACCGTCTCCACAGACTCTCGAGAATAAGGTGCCGAAGACGCCACCTCCGTCGCCAGAGAAAACCGTCGTGAAGACTGCTGTGGCTCCCACCTCTCCTCCTAAGCCTGCTACGACGGTATCGGCTCCTTCCACCACACCAGCAGCTCCGTCGCCAACAAAAACTGTGGCTACCCCATCATCGGCCATGCCAGAAGCTTCGGCATCGCCTGTGAAGGCCCCAGTATCACCTCCGACTCCAGCGCCTGTCGTTGAAGTTGCTGCCCCTGCTCAAGAAGAGAAGAAGGGGGACGACGATGAGGCAGAACGTGAGGAAGGTGCTGTATCCCCTGGTGCGACGGACGCTGCCAAGAAGAGCAAGAAGAAGAACAAGAAGAAGAACAAGAAGCGCAATTAGAGATAGTCGAAACGAAAGCAAAAAAATAAATGAAGGATTCGTTTTCGTTTTCTCTCTTCACTTGTGTGATGGATGAGGGTGCTCACACAAAGTAGGTGTTGACGCTCTGCAGCTGCAAGAAATCACGCACAGATTGCTCTTCCGCGACGCCAGGAATGACGAGTAGGTGGTCGAGGAAGTCGTTCAGCAAAAGCCGGCGTCGTGCCAGGAACTCGGGATTGAGGTCACGACAGAGAAGTGTCTTGGGAGGCTGCATGAACCCGAAGCGAATCAGTCATGCGTGTCTGGACCAAGGATAACAAGATTGGTCACACACCAGCTTCGGGAGCTTTCGTCCTGTCCAGTGGCGCACTCTGTGATGAAGCAGCAAATGATCCACAAATGATCCTAATGCGGTTGCCGATCATTCAAACAGAAAGTGCTGCACGCACCCCGATCGCATGGCATCAAAGTCGCTGAATCGGCGCATCAGGGTCCAATTCCGCTTGCCGTTTTGCACGAGTAACTTGTACTGCGCGTGGCTGTTGTCGTAGACTTCGTAGGCGATGACGGCGACCGTAAAGTACTCGGGGCCTGTGGCACAAACACCATGTCAACCTCACCCCTCTACGCGAAGAACACCATCAAGATCGCCAGTGCACGACGCACCGTATCGTGTCGACCACTTGTTTTCCGGTAGATACACCAGCGTCATCGTTGCTGTGGATGAATATATTCCACCCGCGACGGTCTGATCGCCCTGCACGATCGCAGGATTCGCCTTCTTCGAATGACTGACAAGCATCGGTCACTACTTACGCACTCAATGACTTGAAGATTCTTTTCAGCCAATCAAATGTGTGGGAATCACACCACGTTCTCAGAACAGACTCAGCTGAGTCCGACCAAAGCGCAGGGACCAACACTCTGAATTACACACAGAAAACACGCACAAGAAAACATCACACAACAAAAAGGCAACGAGAGAAGGCTACGTCGAGACTTCTACTAGAGAGAGCTTCCCCTCTCTTCCCTCTGCACGGAACGATGCAAGTGTACATACGTCTACGTGGCGCCTCGAGCGAGTTCGAGTGGCAGCACGGCGAGGTCGTGCGGCGCCACGGCGCCGACGCCAAGACACGAATGGCGGTCGTACAGCTCGCGGACGGGCGCCTCGTGGAAGTCAACGAAGACCGTGACGTGTTGATGGCCAACACGAGCGCCTCCGATGGTGGCAAGCGCATGCGTCTGGCTGAAGTCGATAACCTCGACGCGCTGACACACCTCCACGAGGCGTCATTTGTGGACTACCTCAAAGAACGTTACGCGATAGACCAAGTCTACTGCCGCTCCGGCTCCGTGTTGATCGCCGTCAACCCGTTCAAGGAGATTCGAGGCATGTACGACATGGCGGCATACAACGAGCGCCTGAATGCGACGCCAGGAGGCGATCGGGATGACACACAACTGCCGCCGCACGTTTTCTCCATGGCCGAGAGTGCCTACCGCTCACTACGCCGACGCAGACGACTCGCCAGTGAACCAAAAAAGAACCAGACGATCTTGGTGAGTGGAGAGAGTGGAGCGGGCAAGACAGAGAGCACCAAGTTCATTATGCAGTACCTCGCCGCCGTGTCCAGTCCATCGTCCACGCAGCCACAACAGAAGACGAGCGTGCCAGACCTCACCAAGTTTCTATTGAGCGCCAACCCGATCCTCGAGTCGTTCGGCAACGCGCGCACACTGCGCAACGACAACAGCAGTCGGTTTGGCAAGTTCGTACGCGTGTTCTTCAATGAACCGGACGTGACAGCGCCGCCGACAGAGCCCATGCAAATGGTGCGCACCACAGTGGAGACCTACCTGCTCGAGCGAGTCCGCGTCGTGCATCAAGGTCTTGGTGAACGCAATTTCCACATATTCTACGAGCTACTGAAAGGTGCGTCGCCGACGGTGCGTGAACAGCTGCAACTTGCAAGCCTCGAGGCCAAGGACTTTGCGTACGTGAACGTCGGTAAATGCTTTACTCGCAACAATGGTGTGCCCGACAATCAGCAGTTTGCGCGAGTCGTGGAAGCGATGAATGTGATCGGGTTCTCGAACGACGACCAACTATGCATCTGGAAGATCATCTCCGCTCTTCTGCATTTGGGCAACGTTGATGTTGAACCCCCAAATGGCCACGAAGATGATGACCCAAGCAGCGCTCCACCGTGTATTCCAGCGATGTCGTCCGCATCGAAGCTGTCAGGAGCTGAGCATCTCAAGATGGCTGCATCTCTCTTGACACTCGAGTACGAGGAGCTGCTGTCTGCACTGATGACGCGCACCATCAATGTGAACGGTGAAACCTTCTACGTGAACCTGTCACCGGCTCAGTGTGGCGATACACGCGATGCAGTCGCCCGCTCGCTCTACGGATGGATCTTCCAGTACCTGGTCAAGCGGATCAATGACACGTCCCCAGATGATGCGCGACGCTCCAGCCCAGAAGACGTCGACACTCGTCCGTGTATTGCCGTGCTCGACATCTTTGGCTTCGAAGAATTCGATGTGAACCAGTTCGAGCAATTTTGCATTAACTATGCAAACGAGAAGCTGCAGTACCAGTTCATTAAGGACATCCTCGAGTCCGAGCAAGATGCGCACATGCAAGAGGGCGTCAAATGGGAGCCAGTGGACTACCAGGACAACGCACAGTGTCTCGAGATGATTGAGCAGAGACCCAGCGGTATCTTCACCATTTTGGATGAGGAGTGTCTCATGCCGAAGGGCAGCGACGCGAGCTTCGCGCGGAAGATGTACTTGCAGATGAAGCAGCATTCCAGCTTCGTCGCGTCAAAGAAAGACCAAGTGGACTGTGCATTTCAAGTGCAGCACTACGCTGGCCAAGTCAAGTATTCCGCGACTGGGTTCTGTGAAAAGAACAAGGATCAGCCGAATGCTGAGCTCTTGGGACTGCTTAAGAAGACGCAGGACAACACGTTGAAGGCCTTGGTCCTCGCATTTGAAGAGTGTGAGGCACCATCACCCAAGCCACAGCAAGAGCGCGCCAAGATCCGCCGTCGTGCGTCAGTTATCGGTGCGGTGGGCATCGGCTCGCAGTTCAAGCAACAACTCGCGAATCTTCTTGACGTTGTGCAACAGACCCAGACCCACTACATTCGATGCATCAAGCCGAATGATCAGAACACTCGCGCATTGTTCGACATGGGCAAGGTCTCGAAGCAGTTACGTTACGGCGGGGTTCTCAAGGCAGTCGAGATCATGCGGCAGTCCTTCCCTGTCCGAATGCCGCATGCTGACTTCGTCGCGCGTTACCGAGTACTAGCCAAGCTATCACGCCGAAGCACGGTCGATTCATCAGCCCTTGTGGCAAAGCTCAAGCTCCGGAGTGCTGAGGTCGGACGCACTCGAGTGTTTCTGCGGCAGGCAGCATTTGATCAGCTCGAGAAGGATCGGGATCGTCTCCTTACGTCCTCGGTGGCACGCATTCAGGCGAAGTGGCGTGGTCGCTCTCAGCGTCGTCGATTTTTCCGCGTGGTGTTCGTGCTCACGAGTGTTCAAAAACGGTGGCGCGCGATCGCAGAGCGCAACAGGCGCAGGCGTGTACGAGCGAATGCCGCAAAGCGCATCCAACGCATTGTTCGTGTTTGGCTTTTGAAACGATTCCTAGTGCAATCGTGGGCGGCACGTCGCATTCAGCGAGTCCTCAAGAGCTGCATTATTGCCCGCGCTGTACTCACGGCATCGGCATCGCCTTCAGCGGATCTTCAGGATTCAGTGGATCAAATGACCGAGGAGAATGTCCCACCTGTGGTGAGTAGTGATCGCGCAAGGGCGAAGGGCCGTGAGCTGTATCAGTATCCGCCAACTACCAATGCCGACGTAAAGAGAGCATCGCGTCCTGCATTACAATGTGGACAAAGGAACCCACCTCATGATTCACCGCAAGCTGTACAAAGCCAGGTTGACGAGGTTGATGCTCCGAATCAGAAGCCTCGCCCGACGCCTCGGTCTGCTTCTCCGAATGATGAAAAAGAACTCCTTCGTCAAGCGCTATCGGAGCTGGAGCAGCTCAGACATCGCGCCGCAGTCGCTGAAGCAGCTCTCGCTCAACTATCAGGTCCTCGGGGATGTGCGTCTTCAGGGGTTGGGATGCAGTCCATCGCCGGACCCGCGCTACCACTCCCGACGAGCTCTCTTCCGATGGGTGCGTTTGGAACGACCGTACTACATTCTCTCGTTGAGACGGGAACTGCTGAAGCCTTGTACCAGCTACTCGAGAGTGATCCAACTGCGATGGATCTCTTGAATCGCAGCGAGAATCAGCGAGGCCTTACGCCGCTTCACTGTGCCGTGCGGCGAGGCTGCGTCGACGTTGTCAGTATCTTCCTTCGCCCCGACGTGCTTCCGAAGCTGAACATGAACGCTGCCGACCGCGACGGAAACACACCACTTCACATCGCCGTTCAGCTTCACGGCGAGCTTGCCGATCGTGTGATGGAACTCCTGTTGTGCTTTGGCGCGGACCCAAACGCCGCCAACTACCTCAAGCAAACACCACTGCATCTTTGCACGATGGTCCATCGTGACGGCGATAGCGGTGTGCAGCTCATGGAGAAGCTCATCCGCTATGGCGGTGAACCCAATCGAGTTGACTTACTCAAGCGCACCCCTCTACATTACGCCGTGGACAAAGGCATGGACACTGTCGCCGTTCTCCTCGTCAAGAGCGGTGGTGACATGAACATAGCGGATGCAGAAGGCCAGCGCGTTGTCACGCACCCCAAGGGCACCCACGTGAGTCCCATCGTGATGAAATTGTATTGTTTCGTTTGCTGATACAGTGTTTGTTGTTTTTGTAGCTGCTGAGGTACCTGCGATCGACCCCGTCGTGGATTCAAGATGCCGACATCGACTCGTGCATGATCTGTCAAGAGCCATTCTCCTTCTTTTTCGGCCGCAAGTGCCACTGCGACCGTTGTGGCCGTGTCTGCTGCGCCGAGTGTTGTCCATCTAGCTCCAACTGGAATGGCCGCTTCTGTTTCGACTGCAAGCACTATCAGCATATATCATAGACATATTACACAGCATCGTATCGAATAGAAACCTGCTTGTTTCTGCGAACTGTACGTGGTAGGTATCAATCAACGCCGTTTCTCTTCCCCCTCCAGTTCACGACAGACAGTTCGATCCATTCCTTCATTGCTGAAACAAGTCACGATGCCACGCAAGGTTTGGTTTGTAGTGCTCGACGGCGACGGCTCCGTGTTGTTGCCTAGTGACTACGTCAAGTTCGCTGAGAACAAGAGCATCGCTCGGCTTCGCAAGGTCATCTTCCAAGAAATCCAACGAGCACTGCCACCGACGGCGACGTCATCCAGCCTCTCCGTGTTTGTGGATCGCAAAGTAGTCGATACGATGGTTGCCCTGCCCAGTTCGACCTTGGTCGCTGGTCTGGGTGCGAATGAAGATGAACGGCTCGTCGTCAAGCTCAGTCCAGCACGAGCCACCTATGCCAATGAGAGTGGATCGAATGAAGCGTTGCTTTCTGCGCTCGAGACTGCCCGTGAGACGTTGAAGACGACGGAGATTATCTCGCGGCGCTGTGCAGCGCCTGGTGGGTGCGATTGAAGCCACCCGAGCGCATCCGCGCGAGTATGTGCTAGCGGGAGAGGTGACTGCTATCCAGTGCAATGCGTTACTATCAGCGCTGAAGCTCACAGTCGCTTGGGTTGACGTCGAGGAACCATCGATGGATGGCAATGAGATGCCATGCTTTGGCTGGGAAAAGAAACGCACCCAGCAGAACCAAGCGGACGGAAGTGGTGGATACAAGCAGTATATTACTGACCACTTGGTGCCCACCGTTGATGACGCAGAACTTCATGCTGCATTCGATCTTTCGTACTCGATCGTCGACCGCCGTCTGCCGTTCGACATGCGCTGTGAAG
This sequence comes from Pythium chondricola, assembly GCA_023337575.1. NCBI lineage: Eukaryota > Oomycota > Peronosporomycetes > Pythiales > Pythiaceae > Pythium > Pythium chondricola. The sequence goes on from JAADXF010000024.1 coordinate 62,931, forward strand.
CGGACGCCGCCATCCGTGTGAAGACAAGCGACATTGTGCCTACGTCCATTGCGCAGATTCTTGGGCTCCACTTCGTTATCCGCGTGAGCATGCTGCTTGGAGACGAGAAAGAAGACGAAGAACTCTTCTACGATCCCTCGATCGTGGCTGAGCTCGTCGGTCTGAACCTCAAGGCTCCCGAGAACCGAGTGATCATGCTCCACACGAATCTGGAGTACCAGTGGCATTTCTATTTCGTTTGTGCAGATCGCGCGATTGGAATGCTGGTATTGAATGAACCAGACAACGCGTTGGAGTTCATCCAGTCAAATGCGGGTCAGCTGGATATGCAGGTAACCATTCCCTTTGAGGCTCGGCCAACGGTCTACGAGCTCGGCGATTTGACGATGTATTAGCTTGGACAGTGAGTCAAAAAAAAGAGAGGCAAGTCTGGGACCCAGCTGGGTTAACTCAAATGGATGCATATCTCTTGAACGACTGCCATTAGATTTGCTGTTTCGCATTCTCTCCGATGCTACAGTTGTAGCCATGTCGCGTTCGACAAGTGATCCCCTCAAGTTGAAGTAAACCCATTTTCATAAATAAACCTCATCTTCAAAACCTTAAACATTGTATATGGGTTTTGCAATGTAGTGAGGTGTTTTCGATGGGTTCGCTAGCTCACAACGGCAAAACGGAGAACTCACCTCAAATCGCACGGGAGATCACCGTGATCACGCGAGTGAAGGACGCCATGGAGGGAACCAAGGCGCTCGAGAAAGATGCTGGCTTCATGGACAAGTACAGCCGACAGATCGGCGCGTTCGGCCTCGAAACCATGGCCAAAGTACGTGCGCTAGAACCAAAGATTCGCCCCTTGAAACAACCCCGCGACTGACTTGCGTGGAATGATAGCTGGTCAAGCTCAAGGTGCTGATCGTCGGGCTCCAGGGCGTCGGCATGGAGTGCGCCAAGAACCTCATGCTCGCTGGTCCCGGCGCCGTCACGCTCCACGACGGTGCGTGCTTTCGAAACCTCCATTACTTTCTCCACGTATTCAACACAATATTTATTGTGCACCAATTAATTGTTTCACAGACACCCCGGCCGAGATCAAGGACCTGGGCACCAATTTTTTCCTGACCGAAGCGGATGTCGGCGAGCCGCGCGCCACCGCCGTCTCCCACAAGCTCGCCGAGCTCAACAAGATGGTGTCGGTGTCGGTGCACAAGGGCCTCTTGACGGAGGAGGTCGTGGCCAAGCACAACGTGGTCGTGTTCTCACACACCGCGCGCAGCGAGCTGCTCAAGTGGAACCACTTTTGCCGCGCGCAGTCGCCGGCCATCGGCTTCATCCTGTGTGACATCCGCGGTGCGATGGGCTACGCGTTCACTGATTTTGGGGACGCCTTCGTGACCCACGACGCCACGGGCGAGGCGCCGATCACTCGCATCATCACCGACATCACCAACGACAAGGACGGCATCCTGTCAATCCTTGGCCCGGATGAGGACGGCAAGATGCACGAGATGCCAGACTCGGACCACGACGGCTGGATCGAGATCAGCGAGGTGGACGGCATGCGGCTCAAGTCCAACCCGGAGAAGACGATCAACGACATGGGTCCATGGCGCATCAAGTTTGCCAACAAGAAGATGTTCCGCAACGGCAAGCAAGTCGACGTGTTTGACGCGTATCGTCTCAAGATTGGCGACACCTCGGACTTTACGCCATACGAAGGCGGTGGTATCCTCACGCAATACAAGAAGCCGTTCGCGCAAAAGTTTTACTCACTCGAGGAGTCGCTGGTCGATCCAATCTACCCGGGTGAGTATGGACTCATGTTCACCGACGGTGCCAAGTTTGGTCGCGCCGAGCAGCTCCACATCGCCGTGTGGAGTCTGTTCGAGTTCGAAGACCGCCACGGTCATCTGCCAGCGCCACACAGCGATGCTGATACGGAGGAGGTGCTCACGATCGCGAAAGAAGGGCTTCGCCACTTGTCGGAGCTCACCCACGGCAAGGAGCCGTTCAAGCTCGATGAGCTGGACGAGACCGTCATCAAGCAGGCCTCGCTCTTCGCAGCTGTCGAGCTTCAGCCGATGGCGGCGTTCTTCGGTGGTATCATCGCGCAGGAGATTGTCAAGTTTACGGGCAAGTTCACGCCACTCAAGCAGTGGATGCATTTTGATGCGTTCGAGGTGCTCCCGGATGAACGCCCGACTGATGCCACGCCGCGGGGCTCGCGCTACGACCACGTCATCACTGCTTTTGGCTACGAATTCCACCAGCAGCTGAGCAACATTCGCACGTTCCTGGTCGGCTGTGGCGCCCTCGGCTGTGAATACCTCAAGAACTTTGCGATGGTCGGCGTCGCGTGTGGGGAGAAGGGTCTGGTCACCGTCACCGACAACGACCGCATCGAAGTCAGCAACTTGAACCGTCAGTTCCTCTTCCGCGAACACAACGTTGGTCAGCCAAAGTCGGTCGCGGCGACGAACGCGGTGCGAGCGATGAATGCGTCGCTCAAGGTCAAGGCGCTTGAGCAGTTTGTCGGTCCGCACACGGAGAACGTGTTCCACGATGACTTCTGGACCGATCTCGACGTCGTCACGAACGCGCTGGATAACGTGAAGGCTCGTCTCTACGTGGACAGCAAGTGCGTCTTCCACAAGGTGCCTCTCCTGGAGAGTGGCACGCTCGGCACCAAGTGTAATGTGCAAGTGGTGATCCCGTACAAGACCCAGAGCTACGCCGATGGTCCAAAAGATGCCCAGGATGACAATATCCCGATGTGTACGCTGCGCAACTTCCCTTCGCTCATCGAGCACTGTATCGAGTGGTCGCGTGCGCAGTTTGAAGACCTCTTTGTCGTGCCGATCACGGAGGCGAGCAAGTTTGTGCAGGACCGTAACGGCTACCTCTCGACGATCCGCCAGTCGACGGTTGACCACCCGAACCCAAAGGTGGGTTTCGCCTCGATCGCGCAGGAGCTGGAGCGTCTTCGCCTGCTTCGCAAGACGGTGCATGAAGGCCGTGGCATGACGTTTGAGAAGTGTGTCCAGCTGGCGCTTGATCTCATGACGTCGCTCTTCCGTGACCGCATCCTGCAGCTCATCTACAACTTCCCAGAGGACCACCTCACCAACACGGGCGAAAAGTTCTGGTCGGGTGCGAAGCGATTCCCACAGGCGACGGAGGCATTCGATGCCGAGGATCCTCTGCACCTCAACTTTGTGCGTGCAACGGCAAACATCCTCGCCGTCTGCTACGGCGTGCAGCCTCCACCAGAGAAGGAGCTGGTGCCGCCGACCTCGGAATGGCGTGACCCAACAACCTTCGAGCACTTGGCCGGCTCCCACGCCGTGCCAGAGTGGAAGCCGACCGGTGAGAAGATCGCTGCGGACGCGGATGACCTCAAGAAGCAGGAAGAGGAGCGCCTCAAGTCTGTGAACGACAACGATCGCCAGGAACTACTGCAGCTGCTGGATGAGTTCGAGTCGCTGGATTTGAGTGGGCTCAGCTTCGAGCCTGCCGATTTTGAGAAGGACCAGGACCTCAACTTCCACATTGACTTCATCTACGCGGCGTCCAACTTGCGTGCCCACAACTACAAGATCCGCCAGGCCTCGCGTCACAAGTGCAAGATGATCGCCGGCAAGATCATCCCTGCGATCGCCACCACGACTGCGTCCGTCACGGGTCTCGCCATGCTCGAGATGCTCAAGCTCGTGCAGCAGAAGAAGCTCGATGCGTTCAAGGACTCGTCCAACTCGCTCGGTCTCAACATGTACCTGATGCAGGAGCCAGCGGAGCCGGAGAAGGCCAAGGACGAGTACGACGTCGTGGAGATGAGCGAGGTCATTTGCAAGCCGTCGGGCTTCACCAAGTGGGACTCGACGCTGATCAAGCTCTCGTCGACAGCGACGCTCGCTGACTTTTTAGACGCGTTCAATGAGGTGACCGAGCTCAACTGCGACCTGCTCTTCCATGCTATCGCGGAAGCCGGTCCATCCAAGGACGACGTGCGGTACAAGAACGTGAGCGGACTCATGCTCTACGACCGCAACGCGTACGGCAAGGCGCTGCAGGAGCTGTACAAGCAGCAGCTCCCGCTGCCGCTGCGTGCCTGGGTCGAGTCGCGCTACGAGGGACTCGTGGACTGCAGCCGCAAGTACATTGCCTTCCAGACCTCGTGCTCGGATGACAATGGCAACGTGTACCGCGTGCCCACGGTCATCTGCAAGTTTGTGTAAGGCCGCTGGCTAACGGAGGGAGAGCAGAGGCTCTTGGGCTCCTTGTGATCAGTAAATACATCAACTGCTCATCTTGTACTGCTCTGTGTGTGAACTCATTGGTTGGTCCTCGTTGACGCTCAGATCAGGACGCGATGGCGGCTTCTTCTGGATCTCGTCCACAACTCTGGATCCAGAGGTTGGACGGCCCCGCAATCTGGAACCACGGTGGCTTTTTGGCCTATTGCACTGTAGTACATATATGTACAGTGTACAGTGTACTAAATTTACAGTATACACTGTGGTCCAGAGTCGACAAAAGGCCTGGCAGAATGAGTCAGTGCCGACACGAACGACCGTAGGATGTTGAGCGATCGCCCGTCGCTGATCCACACAACCATTCGGGTGAAAAGACACGCAGCATCCACAAGCAACGACTGGTCTCTGGCCTTGGTTTTGACGCTAGACCACCGAGAAGAGGAGCCAAAGTGCAAATCTTCGTCCACAACCGCGGATTGCAACACCACTTTGATCAGCCGGCGTCATCTGATTCCTTGCGAAATGCTCTGCCCGGCGATCTGCGTCTGGTTGACAAAAACAGGATTCGTCCAGTCGTATCAGATCTGATTCAAGACGCTGGATTTGGGCGAGGCAAGTGGTGGTCCATTTACATTTAACAAACGGCGCTGCCACCAAGAGCTCTACCATGGACGATATCGAAGACATCATCAACGAGCAGGACCTGAGCCGCAGTGCGATGGACGCCACACGTGCGCCCATGGTCGCGCCCAAGATCCAGCCAGGCGCTGTGGCTCTGGACGATGCGCCGATGGAAGACAGCTCGTCACCATCCGTTGTCTCGGTTCCAGGCACCCAAAAAATCTGGTGAGTACCGGTACTCATGGATGAATAAAATACGCAATGGACACCAGGCATGACCCATTCCAATTCTCAGGCTCAGGACCTTTGGCTGCTCGCACAACGTGAGCGACTCTGAGTACATGCAGGGCGTGCTGGCGAGCTACGGCTACCGGTTCACGGACAAGAGCGAGGACGCGCAACTCTGGTCGGGTGTGCTATGTTGTGTCTATTCTATTACAATGTACGATATTGAATCCAAATGTACTGAATTTACAGGCTCATCAACAGCTGCACCGTCAAGGATCCGTCGCAAGCAGCTTTCATGCATCTTGTCCATAAGGCCAAGGCCGAGGGCAAAGGTGTCGTGGTCGCTGGATGCGTGCCACAGGCAGACCGTCACCTCAAAGGCCTTGAAGAAGTGAGTATGGTGGGCATCCAGCAAGTGGACCGTGTCGTCGAAGTGGTCGAGGAGACGCTCAAGGGCCACACGGTCAAGCTACTGGCCAAGAACCGCCTGCCAGAGCTGGATCTGCCCAAGATCCGCAAGAATCCGATGGTGGAAATCATCCCGCTGAGCACGGGCTGCCTCGGCGCGTGCACATACTGCAAGACCCGCCACGCCCGCGGGAAGCTAGGTAGCTACACGCTCGAGGCGATCGTCACCCGTGTCAAAAGTGTGATCGAGGAAGGCGTGACCGAGATCTGGCTGTCCAGTGAAGACACGGGCGCGTACGGCATCGACATTGGCACCGATCTGCCCTCGCTGCTGCGTGCGATCTTGGCCGTGGTGCCCGAGGGCATGATGCTGCGTGTAGGCATGACCAACCCACCGTACATCCTGCAGCACTTGGACGCGATCGCAAACGTGCTGCGCCATGAACGTGTCTACAGTTTCCTCCACGTGCCCGTGCAGTCTGGTAGTGACGCTGTGCTGCTGGCCATGAACCGAGAGTACACGGTACCTGAGTTCTGCCAGGTCGCCGACGTGCTGCTGGCAAAGGTGCCGACACTGACGCTCGCGACGGATATCATTTGTGGGTTCCCCGAGGAGAGTGAGAGCGACTTCGACGACACCATGGCACTCGTGGACAAGTACAAGTTCCACATAATGAACATTTCCCAGTTTTACCCTCGTCCGGGCACGCCCGCGGCCAAGATGAAGCGCGTGCCGACGCAGGTGGTCAAGAACCGCAGCCGCCGCCTCACCAAGCTGTTTGAAGTGCTGACGCCGTACGAGTCGCTCGTCGGCCAGCAGTGCAAGGTCTGGATCAACACCGAGGTGTCGGACGATGGCAAGTGCACCGTCGCCCACACCAAGAACTACACCAAGGTGCTGCTGCCGCGAGACGATTCGCTGATGGGGTGCACGGCCCAGGTGCGCGTCACGACAGCAGCCCGCTTTCACGTCAACGCCGAAGTGATCACACGCTCGGAGCCAGCGACGCCTGCGGCGCGCCGTGTGCGTGACCAGTTGATCGCGCACGGTCGGCAGTCACTGATGAACAAGCCATCGATTCTATCGGCGTCGGTGGTCGCGTCGATCACTGGTGGCTGCGGTGCTGAAGGTGGTGGATCTGGATCTGGAGCGTATGGTGATGATGGCAGCGACAAGGAAAGAGGCGGCTGTGGTGGGAAGGGCGACTGTGGCGGTGGCGATGACAGTGACGGGTGCTGCGGTGGTGGTGGCGACGGAGGCGACGAGTGCTGTGGCGATGGCTGCCAATCGACCGCGGCTGAACCAGACATGTCCACGCCTGGCTCAGCATTCAGTGAGTGGCTGGCGTCAGTCAAGCGCGACCCGATCGCACTGGCGGCCGCCGCGACGGCCGTGGTGTCCACGGCGTTCGTGGTGTCGCGACTCTTGCGACGATAGATACAAAGCAGTAGAGATGGTGGTTGTTGGCCTAGATGATTCCTTGCGATCGATTCTCGAGCTTGAGCAGCAGCGACTGGATCAGCTTCTTGCGTGTACAAGTGGATGGCAACTGCGCCTCGGACTGAAGTCCGTTGAGCGACCGCATCGCACAGCTCAGTATGCCCTGCGCCGGTAGCTTCTCGTCGCTCTGCCAGATCTTCCACTCATCTGCAGCGACCACCGTCTCGTTGTTGAGCACTAGATTCGTCAGCTCGGCTTCGCCACTGCTGGCAAGCTTAACCAGCAGCAGCACGAGCTGCCTATGGTCAAAGACACTGAGCTGAAGTGATGCGTAGGTCTCGGCTACTTGCAGTGGGTGGAAGCAGTGGAGATAGCCTAGGCGGCCCAGCACTTGCTGCTTGGTCGCAAGGTCCAGCAGCGCCAGCGTCTCGCCGAAATTCCACTCATCGACCAAGCGGCTGAAGAGGATGATAAACACCTCGGCACGGAAGAGACTACCGGTCTCTGGGTGTCGCTCGAACGTGCCGAAATGCTCCATCAATCGCTGGGCCTGTCCGCAGTTAAAGTAGTACAGCGAGGAGATACTGCGCAGCCCAATCAGCTTGGTCTCGGCGTCGACGTCTAGCTGCTTGAACTCTCGCAGGAATTTTTCAAACGCGGCGTCGCTCAGTGCTGTGCAGATCGAGTACGGTCGTTTGGTCTGGACAAAGTCAAACTCAAAGATGCCTACACGTGGGAACTGCCAGCCAGGTCCCATGACCACGGGTACGTGGTTCAGCTTGGCATTTCGGAAGCCGCCTTGCAGTGGCTGGGCCTGCAGTCCATGCTGTGACGTGTCCAGCAGTTTGAAGTGTGAGCGGAGCTTCTTCTCGTGGCGATTGGTCTCCAGGATGCGTGTGAGAATGCGGCGGTCGATCGGGTTCGCCATGTTCAAGCGGTACCGGCCCGTCGGGTTGAGCACGTTGAATGAGATCCACTTGCCCACACGCTTCTCGGCGTGGGCCTGCTCCACGTCCGAGAGGTTCTTGAGCCCGATGACCATGCAGATGTCACCGCACACGTCGATCTTGCCGTCCTTGTCCTTGTCTTCAAAGAACTCTTCGGGGATGGCCATCGACGCGCAGTCGTACACCACTGGCTCGCTGTGCGCACATGACGACGATGAGCTAGACTTGGCGCCACAGATCTGTGGGATCAGCAGCGCCGCCGCGGACGCCTTCTCGACCTGCGACGTGTGCATCTGGAACAGCGCGAGCAGCGTGTTCGCGTAGTCCACAGTGAACGCGTACTCCTCGGCGAGCAGTCGGATGCAGAACAGCTTAGCCGCTTCGTCGCCGTCTCGGCCGCTGGTGAAGCTGCGCTGGAGCAGCCGCTCAATCCGCACCAAGCCACTCGCACTAATCATGTCCTCGTGGCGGTCATAGTTGGGTTGAACTTTGAGCTGCATCACGCCAGAGGATGGGAACGCACTGATGAACGTCTTCTCGTCCTTGCGGTTGAACGTGAACGGTGCGCCATTCCACAGTGCGTCCATGATCTCGGCTTTGTTTTTCCACTGGAGGAGCAGCAGCTCTCTCAGCAAGATCGTGTCTGCACGCTCACTCAGGTTGAGAGAGTAGCAGCCGCCACCGTAGATGACGGTCTGCTGGCTCGCCTCCTGGATCTCCACGTTGCACTCGCCAATGTCGATCTCACACTTGGCGATCGCACCACTCGCCACGCAGCGTAGGATGGCCTCCGTCCCGAGGTTCCCTATCGGGTTGCCTCGGATCACGAGGGTCTCCAGCGTCGCGTTTTGCTGCAGGCCATTGACGTACACCAGCACCGACTTGCCGTGGATGTGGTTATTGCTGACGTCAAGCCACTTGAGCGATTTGTTGGTTGCGAGGCAGGCGCCAAGCTCGGCGTCAGCGTTGCCGTTGTTGCCCAGTGTATTGTCCGAGAGATCGAGCGACGTGAGCGTGATGTTTTCCATCATGCACTTGGCCAAGTACTGCGCTGGCTCGCCACGAATGTTGTTCCAGGACAAGTTGAGCGAACGCAGTGGCGTAGCGATCCGCAGCAGCTCGCCCACGGCCTTGGCAGCATGAAAAATGTTGTTCTTGCGCAGGTCCAGATGCTCCAGCGTGCAACGGTTTACGAGGCACTGCATCAGTGTATGAACGGCCTGGTCGCCCAGTCGGTTGTTGCTGAGGTCGAGTGTCTTCAGGTTGACCTGCGGATCACGCAGACCCTTGAAGATAGTCATAGCTCCCTTGGCGCCGATGAGATTCTCGGCGAAACTGAGATGCTGTAGTTGCTTCAGTGGTAGTCCGTTGACTATGGCGGAGGTCCCCGGGCTTGTTACGCCCACGTTCTTCATGGACAAGTGGTTTACAGGCACAGGCAGTAAATGCAGTGCGTCGCCAAACGCCTCGGCGCGGCCATCTCCAAAGTAGTAGTTGTCGAAGCGCAGTGTCTTGGTGGATGGGTTGTACCTCGACGGTCGCTTGAGGTCAAGAACAGGTAGAACCAATAGAGACTTGTCCTCGCAGTTGGCGATGTAGCGACCGCGTGCCGAGTCTGGCCGCGACCCAGTGCGAGGGCCTTGGTAGATCTTCCAGAACTCGTCGGAGCCGCCGAGCTCCATTGCGCTGCTGTTGTTGCTGTTGTTGTTGCTTCTTTCAGTGGCACGAGATGAAGGTCGATCGGGTCGGTGCTCTGCATCCTCTTGGTCGTCGGCGCACACGTCGCGCTCAAACAACTGCTGAGCAGTAAGGCTTTTCCCAGGGCTGTCACCTTCTACCTCAGTGGCCAATAACTCGTCACTGACGCTGTCAGAAGAGTGATGGGTTCCTGTCATATGATCTGAACCATTCGCCGTCGCATCGCCTCCATCTTGCAGCTTCGCCTTGCGCGTAGAGTCCCCTCCACGATGCAAGACTTCCAGTACCTTGCGGGTCTTGGCGATCAGTCGATTCGTGCGTTGGGCGATCTTGTAGGCCTTCCACGGACCCTCGCCTCCCTCCCTCGTAGCGGAGCCACTCGACGGTGGAGAGCTAAGATTCCTTGAGGATCCGCGTAGTGTGGGTTGCGTATTGGTCTTGCCCAGCCGCCGTCTGCTTGCTGCAAGTGGTGGCATCGGCGAGGCTGTGGACGGAGGAGAGAGTGCGCTGCTGTGTGCTGTTGCTAGTGGACTCAGTGGTGAGTGTGGAGGCTGGAGAGGATGGTGACTGTGGTGTGAGGAGGCGGTAGATCGCGAGCGATCGCTCGGGCTTAGAGGAGCAAGTGTTGGTGCTGTGAGCAGTGAAGATATGGCCGATTCCCGCAGCACGCTCTCGATAGCGTCCGGCTGTTCGGTTGAATGGGGATGGTTGTTGACTGAGCTGCCTTGCCAGGTCCATAGCTCCTCACGAGGGAACGCAGGTCCCTTTCTAACGCGTCGAGCTGTATTTGGAGAGCGTAGGTTGCTGCCTCTACGCTCTAGCTTGGTCGGAGACTGAGCGGCGTCCAATGGCCCTGCGGTCGACGACGGCTGTGATGGACGCGACGGTAGCCACGGCGTGGAGGGCGATGTGGCCATTGTTCAGTAGAGAGTGGATTGATGATGAGCGAGCCACGGAAAGTGATGAAACACGAGCTAGGACCTAAGCGAGAGAGCGAAAAATAGATCAGGTATGGTTGCGTGTGGCCTGCGTGCTGGTTGCAGACAGTCCAACAGGCAATAGAGTCCATTCTTCATTGAGCAAGCTGCAGCTCACGTGAGGAGAATCTCTGACTTCCGATCGAGATCTTACGTGCATCTCCATCAGTGTAGGTGATGTGCTTCGTCTCTGGGTTTAACGTTAAAGTGGTTTTACTTTCGTGTGGTCCACACTAAAGTATGGATGCCAATGCACTAAATTAGGACCATGGTCCTAGTCGACGCATTCGTTGCGTGGGCCGCGCGTGAACTGTTACGCAGTCAGATCGATCGCGACGGCGAAGAAGCGAAAGAAGCCGCGGGGTGCCTCCCATCGTATTCACTACACACACGCACACACATATAACTGTATACGATGGCGAGCGTGAACGACGTCGTGCTGGAGGAGATCAAGCCCGCGGGCGGTGGGCCCGAGCAGTGGATCGAGCACTTGCGCGCGGGCAAGTTGCTAAGTGAGCTCGAGCTCAAGCAGGTGTGCGAGATCGTCAAGCAGATCCTGATCGAGGAGTCCAATGTGCAACCCGTGAGCAGCCCCGTGACGGTGTGTGGCGACATCCATGGCCAGTTCTTTGACCTGCTCGAGCTCTTCCGCTGCGGCGGCGAGCTCCCCACCACCAACTACATTTTCATGGTTTGTTCCTCCTGTGTGTGTGTGTGGATGGATGGATGGATGGATGGATACTGACCGTTGACATCCACAACTGCAGGGCGACTTTGTGGACCGCGGCCACAACAGTGTCGAGACGTTCGAGCTGCTGCTGTGCCTCAAGGCGTGCTACCCGGACCGCATCACGCTGCTCCGTGGCAACCACGAGTGCCGCCAGATCACGCAGGTCTACGGCTTTTACGAAGAGTGCGTGCGCAAGTACGGCAACGCCAACCCGTGGAAGTACTGCACGGACGTGTTTGACTACCTCAACCTCGCCGCGCTCATCGACGGCCGCGTGCTGTGTGTCCACGGTGGCCTCTCGCCCGAGATCCGCTCGCTTGACCAGATCCGCACGATCGAGCGCCAGCAAGAGATCCCACACGAAGGCGCGTTCTGTGATCTCATGTGGTCCGACCCAGAGGACATTGAAACGTGGGCCATGAGCCCGCGCGGTGCCGGGTACCTCTTTGGCTCCACGGTCACGGCCGAGTTCAACCAGATCAACGGGCTCGAGCTCATCTGCCGCGCCCACCAGCTCGTGCAGGAAGGGTACAAGTACATGTTCCCGGACCGCAGTCTCGTCACCGTCTGGTCCGCACCCAACTACTGCTACCGCTGCGGCAACGTCGCCGCGATCCTCGCGTTCGACGAAAATATGGAGCGCGAGTTCAAACTCTTTCGTGAGGTAATACGTGGTGCTCGTCTGGTGTACTCGAGGCGGCCAGGTTTTTTTAATTTGCCTTTTGGTGTTGGTGTCTGTCTCTAGGTGGCGGAATCCACAGAGAACCTCGGCCAGCGCGCGCTGGTGCCGTACTTCCTGTAGACGGTCTGTCATTAGGACAGCTTAAGAGGGCGACAACGCCCGCAATAGATGATAATAGCTTGTGCACTGCCTTGATTTGGGTTTCTACATACTATATCTCTTCATCCTTCTATTGTAAATGGAGGGCACACAATGAAGACCTGGACATTTTGTTGCATACTGTATTCATACTTGTTTCCATTCATTCCAGGGCGATCGGCTCAACGTGGACAACCTGCGGCTCCGCCATCGTGGACGTCTGCACCGAGTACGAAAACTTCCAGCCGTGGCCAGCGCCACCGTATGCACCGAGCCGATTCAAGCACACCATGCCTCCTTTGAAGAGCGGGAAGACACGAGCGATTCGGCCGAGCGCCTTCTCGCACGCCACCTGCGGCTAATCAAACCACCACGGCGTTCTCATCAGAGACGTCCCATCCAAACCCATTATAAATCCACTCACGTGGATGCCTTGCGCCATGTCTTGCACGGCGTGGAACGATGGTAGAAACCGCATCATGACGTCGCCGTCGCCAGTCGCTGCGGCGCCACCGTACCGTGAGTCGACATACGCTCCTGCCCCAGGAATCGCAGCGTCACCAACGCGACTACATAGGCCACAAGTCAGAAATACAGCTCAAGTGAAGGACGATTGCGACTATAGTACCCGGCGATCTTGTGGTTTGCTCCGTTGGAGCTCGTACCCGCTGCGAACAGAGTGTGAGTAAGGTCAATCCGATGACTGTAGCATCACAGTAGCCTACTCACCGGCCATGTGACCATCGTCACTGATAGCCACCATCCCGATGGTATCGTGGTTCATCTCCGAGACCAAATTGAATTGCCTGCTGCTCTGATCGTTGTGGTGGCCCCATCGTGTTGGTTGGGACACTGGCAGTGGCTTGTACGGTGGGCACGACGTGTTCTGTGCGACGACGTTGCGGAAGTAATTAGGTTGGCACTGATTCTGCTTCCACGACTCAAACACGGCCCGAGATCTCTGCGTTTCTAACGACTCCTCGGTGAAGCCCATCATCGTGGCGAACTGCAGCGCGCCGTCACCAGCCAGAAGACTGTGGGTCGTGTGTTCCATGACTGCGCGTGCCACTTTGATCGCAGCTTTGACGCGCCGCAGCCGCGCAACGGCGCCCATTTCCATTGTAGTTCCGTCGAGAATCATCGCGTCCAGCGTTGTCTCGCCGTTCGTGTCTGGGCTGCCGCCGTAGCCGACTGTGAAGTCGCATTGGTCGATTTCGCATCGGTTGCAACCGGATGTGATGGCGTCCAGTGCAGACGTGGCCGAGCCACCTGAAAGAGCGCGGAACCCTGTATTTGTGGCTACTGTGAATGGCCAAGTGTTGATCACCACCGCGCTCTCAGCTAGTGACCAGAGCCCAGCAAGTACGACCCACAAGCGAGTCGACTGCATCATGGTTTTCTTCGTCATAAACAGATCATCTAGGATACCCTGTGTTATACGATATTGGATAATGGATATCGTATTTGACAGGATCTGAGGAGCTCTGATCTTGAAGTTACCTTGGTGTTTGAAACGGCTTCTTATGATGGCCAACGCCAGCAGAAAATAGCCAGCCCTGGCGACTTCGCCAAGTATACCCTCTCCTGCGACTGAAAGGCCCGTTGCGATTCGACTCGACGGGGTCCTGACGCTACGGTATCGTGCACAGAGCGGTCATCGTGCTGGAGAAATGGACGCGAGAATGGGGCCGACGACACCTAGCGCCGCCGTCTCGGGGCTCATGCAGCAGCTCAAGAGTGGAGAGATCTCCAAAATGCAACTGTTCCAGCAGATCGCACGGCTACAGGCAACCTCAGCGACTGCAGCTCAACCGTCTAGCTCAGTGGCACCTCCACCTCTACCGCCAATGACGGTGCCACCCACTCATTCAGCAGCTCCGGTTAGGCCAGTGACCGCTGCGTCCATGATCTTTGGCTCAAGGCCACCACCTGCACCGGCGCCAGGCCATTCTGCTGCACCACCTTTCGTCATTTTCAATCGGTCACCACCACGTGGCTCGTCTCCTGCGATGAACTCGACGCAGCCTCTTACGCTCACGACTACATTGTCGCCTGGGTTCAGCTCGCAAGAATCAACACTGCGCGTTGGCGCACAGCCGATACTGAACGACGCTGAGGTCTTGACATCGGGCGTATCCCACGATAAAGCACAGCGTCTTAGTGTACAAGAGTGGATCGCGAGCAAGGCGCGCCCGTCCACAGCGCAGTCGACTCCCACACCACAAGCGCATGGATCAGTGTTATCGTCGACATCCCTCCTCCTCGGCCAGCCACAGATGCCCGACGCAGCATTAGAACCGGCGTCGAGCAATGGCCCAAGCCTCTTCTCATTTCTTCAGCAACCTGCCTATGTACCACAGATGGACCCAACGCTTCGACGTACGTCAGAACGTGCACCACAAGATTCGCATTGGCCCTCGACGACCGGATACCACGAGACCACTGACGACCGATATGAAGACACTGATCATCGTGGTGCTGGAGTTGAGTATAACGACGACTTCGTTCACTTCGATCCGTTCCGAGACGATCCCCGCCATTCAGAGAATGGAGGCGTCGGCAGTGGAGGGAAGAGCAAGCGAAACAACAGCGACGGCGACGGTGACAAGTTCCACACACGCGTGACACGCTGGAAATCGCAAAAGGACGCGATTCGTGAACAACTCAAGCAGCAGCTGCTACAGAATGAACTTGACGAGTGCACATTCACCCCCAAGGTGAACCCCAAGTCCACCAAGGTCGTGGCCAAACTTAGGGGGCGTGAGAAGAGTATAGGTGGTGGGGAATCTGACCCAACGCTCGATACTGGAGGCAACGCTTTCGCAGTCTCTGAGAGGCTCTACCAGGAGGCGGACATCTACAAAGCCCGAGAAGAACTGGCAGCCAAGTTGAAGTGCGAAGAGGAGGCCGAACTTCAGCGCGAGTGTACGTTCAAGCCCAAGATCAACAAGAACAACCACCTGACTGAAAAAGTCAAGCCCAAGTACATGGAGATCCCACGCAAAGATGTGCCTGTACTCACTCCAGCGGCAATGGAGGCGGCAGCCAAAGAGCTCCAAGAGTGCACGTTCTATCCAAAGGTGAACCCCATCAGCCAGGAGATGGTGTCGGCGCAGCTGTATCTTCAGCAGAATATCTACGAACGCCTAAGTCGGCCTTGCATCGTACCCAGTGAGAGTGTTGAGGGGCGTAGAGATGATGGCAACGCAAGTAGCGAGTACACCGAAGATATGCTGTCGTCTCCAATGCGCTACGGAACTCAAGACGATATCGGCGTCCGCAGTCGCCACCGTCGAGGCTCCACATCGATGTTCCAGTCCGGGGCGAGGAGTGCGAGGCCGAAATCCGCCGGAGGGATCGTCACAGATGAAGAGAAGGCCGAGCGTGCCAAGCAATTCGAAGAGTTCCTAGAGCGGCAAAAATTCCACGAGCAGGCACGTAAGAAGAAGATCGAGACCACGCAACAGCAGTTGGTGGCGCCACATCGACCGTCGATCAACAAGAAGTCATTAATGATGATGGAGAATGGCCGGAAAGGTGACTTTCTCGAGCGCATCACCAAGTACGCGATCCGCAAGGAGCAAGACTCAGTCAAGAGCAAGACCGTTCTGGTGTCGGTGCGTACTGATTCTTTCTTGTCTCTTATGATACCATGCGTGGATGTTGACTATGCGTTTGTGTCACACTAGGACCCGCACTGCACATTCAAGCCTACGATCAACCCGCACAGTGCCAAGCGGAGTGGTCGCAGTGTCACAGAACTGAGCCGTGGCGATCTGCTGCGTCGCGAAACAACGCAGCGGTTGATGAAGCTCAAGATGGAGCAAGAGGAAATGGCGTCGCTAACCTTCCGCCCACAGCTTAGTCGCGCCTCACAACGAGCCGAAGGGCGACTTAAAATTCTGACAAGCCCGGACACGTACTTGGAACGCATCCAGCAGCAGAGTCAGGCCCACCATATCAAACAGCGCCGAGCCATCCAAGAGAAGGAGATGGAGGAGTTCTCCGAGTGTACGTTCAAGCCACGGACGATTGAAGCACCAGCATACGTGCAGCGGATCGCTCGCAGTGTATCACTCACCAAGGCGCTGAAGAAACAGGAGGAGACGCGGATCAAAGCGAACCAGAAACCCGAGTGGAAGTAGTCGATCATGTAATGTGATGGAAACACTGACCCTGTCGTTCCCTTGGCGCTGTATGGCTAATCTTTGTGTGCTCGCATCATCGTATTGTAGACTGCCTGCTCTTCTGCACGACGAAGGAGTTGATCGTACTCGCTGATGCTTCGTGGACTTGTTCCAGGACTGCTGCCCCACAGTGAGCCTGTTTGAGAGAGACGTCGAGCACGTGGGATCTGTGGTGTGTGAGGGTTTAACAGGCGCCCATGTCGGTGCTCCAAGGCGTATAGCATCGCGCATGATCCAACGGCGACACAGCCAATACCTGTGAGCACCAGTTGGATCCTGGGCAAGTACTGTTGTTGTGACCTGTACATCGCAGCGACGACCATCGGCATCACTGCGAGGATAAGATTCTGCGTAGATCCACGCATTCATCAGTTCCATCCGACAACAGTATACACTGCGAACCTTACCCCCGCTGCAATGATCGCTCCATACGCAGTGCCGACGCGATGCTCCTCCACGACGTCTATTGCAAACACACAGCCGATGAGACTAGAGCCAAACACCAGACGCGATCGAAGTCACGTACATGGAATCGATGGCCAGACACACGCGAAATACAGGCACGACGACGCGCCCTGGATAAAGAGCAGTGCCCATATCGAGACGTGGGAAGTCGCAATGAAGAGTTGCGTAGCGACAATCAACGTAGTCGCCACCATGGTGATCCGACCCCGCGACGTCACGTGACCTGTGATGTACCCGAGCACTGGTGACGCGATGAGTGATACCATTGAAGGTAAGCTCATGACTCGCGACGATTCTTCCTCAGCGGCGATTTTGCTGGCACAATAGACTTGCGTAGCTGAACCAAACTTCTAAATCGGGTTGTCGCAGTTGATCTCGCTGTCGGTGATGAAAGGTGGATCGGTAGGGCAGTAGAGCTGGTCAATCGGGCGTTTGACTTCACACGAGGCAGAGATTTGGGTTAGGGGGCATGCGAATGGAGGTGACGGCGGACAAGAAGGAACTACTTCGTGGCAGTCAGTGTAGCTTGCGTAGTTGCCCATCCCACATCGCTGGCAGTTGGGTGGAGGGAGCCGGAAGAAGTCGCGCTCCAGCAATATGCTACTCGCCACCGACTGGAACGGAATGATGGAGCCCCAGACCGAGACACTTGCTACCAAGATGAGCCAGAAGACCGTCCTGTGACCAAAAAAAACTGTGAGAATTGGGATCACAAACAGAACTCACGTCGTCACGAACCCAAAATGTTTGACGTCCGTAACCTTGATGGTGTGACTTATGATCGCATGACGCGGCTGACCGTTGGGCAAGGTCTGGGGTGAGTTGGCTTCGATCGCACTGTCGATTGGCACCAGCACAACCGTGGCAAGCACCGAGCCTGCACAGGTCATGGCACCGAACCACAGCGAGAACGAAACGCCGAACTGGTCAGCGAAATAAGGGCTGAGGACATTATTCAGGATGCCTCCCAAACCAGCGAGACTGTTGCTCACGCCAAGAGCGAAGGCTGTAGAGGACAAAAACTCAGTCTGTAAGCAATTAGGCACAGATCAGCCATCGCAGTTGTTGCGCCTACCGAGCTCTTTCTTGGTGAACCACGTCGAAATGAAGGTTGTCCTGGTCACACCGAGACTCTCCCCTCCAAATCCGAAGATGATTCGGCCGACCAGCATCAAACGAAAGCTGAGGACGGTCGCACCGATCGCAGTGATTGACTGGCCAAGGAGTACGAAGTACGTGAGGATGAGTAGCATCTCGTGCGCGCCAATGCGATCCACGAGGTGTCCGCCAAAGAACGGGAGGACGATGTTTGGGGTCGAGTACAGCGAGTACAACATATTCTGTAAATGACGTTGGCACATGGTGGTGAATCAAGTGAATTGCGAGGCAGGTATTGGCATCAACAGACAGAATACTAACGAAGAGCATTTTATACTCGTTCAGGTCGATGAGATCACTAAAATGCTGTTGAAGTTGGTTCTTCAATGCGGCCGGATTGTGATAACAAAAATTGGATCCGAACGAGACTGCGCTGCTTAGGCATACCACCGCGACTTGTAGCCATCGTTTTTGCGACGCGATCTGCTCGTTAACTATGCACGCTGTGTCACGTGTGGTGGTGCTCTTCATTCTGGAGCGTTGTTGTGTCTGATGGGTCTATTGTACTCCGCAGAATTGATGAGCACAAGGTTTGACTGAATGTGATTCCTAAATTTTGGGGAAAACCTATGGTGACAGTTAGATATAGGGTGGAATCCCACGTTTAGAAGCCGATTCTTGGGTCAGATTGTGCTGATTCGCAGCCGTTGTGGCGCTGTGTGTTCTGCCAAGGCATCTCGCGACTCAAAAAGTTTCGGGAAAAGGGTTACACTTCGTAGTGCTCATTGATTGGTTGATTCGCCCGTAACAGCTGCTTTTCATGAGAAAGGGATTGTTTTATCACATTCTTGCCGCGTGGAAATCACCACTGCTTGAAACATAGAATTTGAGAAGTCAACCACATGTATTACTTTATAGAGGGATATCAATCTGCCATGTTTTTCGCTGCCGCTTCGATGAAGGCATCCTCTTTCGCTTGCGCATGGCGGAATACCTTCATCCAAGCACGATCGTGCTTCCTCAGACCGGAGAGAACACGCTCGATCAGTTCGGTAGCATTCTTGGCAGGGTTGCGCGCAATGTCGCCCTTGATCATCCCCCAGAGCAGCTCAATGCATAATGTTTGGTTAGAGATGCGTGCGTGGTCACAGCTTAGAGGTGTTACATACCTTGGTCCTTTTCCAGTTTTACCGTATCTCACTTTCTCGGACGTCAACCACGTCTTGCCAGTGACGTGGCTGACGTTGCCGTACGACTCGTCCAGGTACGCTTCTGGTCGCCGCACGCCGGTTGTCGGGCCCTTTGGACCGATCAGCGGCACTCGGTTGGCAATCTTCTTCGCGAGATACGCGTTTCGGAACTTGACGTTCCCTTCCGCTTCTGCGTACATGTGCCTTTTCTCACCTTTCAAATGATAGTAGCCGAGCTGTGTCAGCAACCGCGTCATCGTGTCGACGCCGAGCTGAACATCGTGTAGGTCTGACACCTCGTCGCATATTTGCTGTGCTGTTGTTGGAAATCCCTTCTCGTTTTGTGTGACAATGAAGTCATGAATCGTTGGGGCGACTTCCAACACATCATA
>JAADXF010000025.1:0-79533 GCA_023337575.1 Pythium chondricola
CGGCCAGCCTCTGAATGAGCCGATCGTCCAGCACGGTCCGTTCGTGATGAACACGGAGAACGAGATCCGTCAGACCATTTTTGACTTCCACGGAGGCAAGAACGGCTTTGAAAACGCGCCCAACTGGGAGTCGGACCTCTCGCAGCGACGACGTATGTAGCATTAGTCGCGAGGCACCACGACTTCATGGCAGGTGGAGAACTTGTACACTGTAGGACGAAACACTCGGAACAGATCGATAACCAAGCATGCAGCTTACTTTCATACTTCGTTGTCTACTTATCTCCACCATCCGAGCCTTAGATGTTGGACACCGAGGCGTGCAGTGGGTCCCGCATGATCAGCGTTGGCCCCGCGATGCTCGTGCCGTCATTCGACTGGTCCACGTCGAAGCGGAAGCGGTTGTAAAGATTGGCCGTGACCGCGCGCAGCTCCAGCATGGCCAGGTTCATGCCAATGCACATGCGCGGACCCGCGTGAAACGAGAAGAATTTGAATGGCGACACGTGGATGATCTCGTGCGTGACTGGGTCGATCCATCGCTCGGGTTTGAACTCGGCGGCGTCTGGACCCCAGACGTGCGGGTTGCGACCCATCGCGAAGGCGTGCAGCACACACATTTGGCCCTTGCGCAGTGGGATATCCCCACTGATGATCGTGTCCTTGACCACTTCCTTAGCGACCGCCGGTGCCGCCGGGTACAGTCGCAGCGTCTCCTTGATCGTCGCCTCCAGGTACACCAGCTCCTTGACGTGCTCAGCGCCGAGCACGACGTCGTTTCGGCCGTACAGGTCAGGAAACTTGTCCTGGATCTCTTGACGTAGCTTCTCTTCTACCTCTGGGTGCTGGCCGACCGCGTAGAACAGCCACGCGAGCGTCGTTGCGGTCGTGTCCCGTGCCGCCACCACGAACGTGAGCAGAAAATCGGCCATGTCCTCGGCACGGAGGCCATCTTTCTCTTCATCACTGAGTTCGACGAAGCGTTCAATGACACTCTTGGTCTCACTAGTATCACCGTGCTTCTTGGACGGGTCCGAGGCCGCCGCCAGCCCTTACTGGATCACCTCGTGGAGCCAGCCGTGCACCACGTTCATGTGCTTGGTGATCTCGCCTTCGACGCCGACGTTGAGCCACCGCTGCAGTCTCCAGAACGTCGCCGGGCGACGGAACCGGTACAAGATCAAAGGCGACGCGGTGTCGATCGCCTGCTGGAAGGGGTGGATCTCGTCGCTGCCGATCCAGTTGAGCTCCACGCCGAGGCCCATCTCCACAAACGTCTGCAGTGTGAACGCATGGAACAGCGTCTTGAGCTCGACGCGCTGGCCGGTTTTAACGGAACGCGCCATCACGGCGCAGAGCTGCTCGAGGTTCTTGTGCGTGCTCTTGTCCATGAAGGCGCGCAGCGTGCGCGCCGAAAAGAACTTGACGGCGGCCTTGCGCTGGTGGAACCACCGCGCCCCGTCCGAGGCCACGACGCCGCGCCCAAAGATGCTGCTGATAATGTCAATTTGGAATGTTCCTTTTTCAAAATTCTCGAATTGCGTCGACGTGATCTCTTCCATTGCGTCTGGGGAGGAAAACGTCACGAGCTCCGGTTGCAAGGGGATGCGGCGGATCCACGGCTGGAAGTCATACAGCGCACACTTGGCGACGGTCCAATCGCGGATTTTCTCCTTGTATTTCGAGTACACCAGCAAGATGCCGAGCACGGGCAAGGTCTCCTCTGGGATCGGGATCTCGCGCAGCGGGACGCCCGTCTTTGGGTGGCAGTTCGGTCGTTTATTGTGGATCGAGGATGATAACACGACGTAGAGAAACAGACCGCCGAGCACGGAGGCGACGGCCATGGCCCACGCGCCGCGGTCCTCGAGCGCCGGCGGAAGCACGAGCATGCTGGCGCGCGTCGGTGACTGTGGTGCCTTCGAGAAACGTGCAAAGTGAGAAGAGTTGCCGTCATCAAGTGATACCTCCTCACTCGTGCTTCACTTGCACATCATATTGTAGTAGTATACTGTACTGTATTTTAAAATACTCCCACGATTGGTGGAGATTACAAAAGTGGGTCGGTCCATTGTGGAAGTGTGGTAGTGCACGACATTTCCATTATTTCAGAATTGATGAATTATAATTCCACATCAGATAGAAAAAATCAAGCAAAATCCGATTTCAAAATATTCACAATTGGACATGAGGAAGGAGCAGGAGGCAGATCGAGAGCTCGGCACTCGGCGCAGGACAACCGACAGCCACCACCAGCCGCAGCGCTGGTCGCAGCGGATGCGCTCGCGCTCTCGGTCCCGCAGTCACTCGCGCGACCGATCCCGAGGCCGGTCTCCTGACCAATCGAATTCAAGAGACCATCGGAGACGACCACGAAGTCGGGTGAGCTGTTTCATCTGGCCTACCTCCCATTACCACAGCGGACTGAATCCGATCGTCAAGCAGAGTCGATCCCTAGCACGTGATCAAAGAGAACGACAGCGTGATCGCGATAGACGTGATGCTGACAGCGGCGGACAGCGACGGCGGCTCGCTCCGAACGCCACAGCACTCAGGTCCATTCTCCAGGACACGACTCGATCACGAGATCGAATGGACAACAACGAGCGCAAGCGAGCCGATGCAAAGTTGAGCGAGATGAAAGCAAGAGTGGCGCATCTAAGCAACAGTGATCATACCGCCAAGTAGACAACTTTCATCAGCCTCTTTTGTAGTACGTGTTGACGTGGTTCGTCCATAGGTCCGAGGTCCAGCCTATGGTGTTCAACGGCTGTCCGCCGATCACGATGAACACTGTTCCTTCAGTCGTAGTGACCTCCACGCCGTCACCATCTGTGCTCAGCTCGATTGCCTCGTGTGGCGATGTCTTGACACCCGCACACATCGCAGATCCAAAGAGTGTATACACGAGCGCGTTGTGGCCACTCGGGCTAGCGTACTCGAGCTTGGAGTCGGGTAGCATAGTGGAGTGAATGTAGGTGATTGGCATCTCGGAGGTGATCGGACTGACACACCATATGCATCACCCGCGAAGATACGGGCCTGGGCTTTCGTGGTCGCATCAAGCGCGATGGGCACCGTGCTGGCGTTGACTTCTTGATATCGTGGCGCCATGAGCTTCTTGGCTCGCGGTAGGTTGATCCATAGCTGCAGCGCGTGTCCTGGCTCAAAAGATGCCGGCATTTCAGAGTGCAAAATGCCGTGTCCAACCGTCATCCACTGGAGATCACCGGGATGCAGTGTGCCCTTGTTGCCGAGAAAGTCTTCGTGATGCGATGATGCTTTCGAGCTGGGCAAGACCTACGTCACGTTTTCAAAGACACGGTGCGGGTGGTCTGGGAAGCCCACCGGGAGGGCGACTGAGACTTCGTCGAGCATCAAGAAAGGGTCCAAGTTTCGAAGGAGATTAGACCCAATGGATCGGCGCACGCACGCGCCACGACCTTCGCTCTGCTCAGGGGCGACGAACTGGCTGACGACTTGCCTCGTGCGGAACTTTGGTGGTGTAGAACACGATGGAATCTGCTTGGTCTTACTGCAAATGGAGAAGTGCAAGTTTGTGCATGTGTGAGCTGGTGAGAAGGTGCAGTCATCCTTTTACGCCGATTGATACTGTGCTCACGTCACAGAAATCAAGCTTGATGATTGGTTGAAAAGAGGAATAAAACGCAATGTATTGGTTGAAATAGTGGCTTGCATCATACCCTCTCCAAAATGATATGGGTTCATAGAGATCTCTGCTCGTGATTGCTCTCTGTGATGTTGACAATCCTAGCTGGATTAGGGCGCGCGTGATGACGTTCAGGGATATCTTCGTGCAGCGCTACTTTAATCTACCGGTACTATTACGGTGTGGTGGAAAATTGTGCTTGGAGGTCTGTAACGATGAACCTCGAGCTGATACGAGTACTGTAATCAAAAACGAGCAGAATGGTTCAGATTTCCTCCATGTGTAGGTGCGGTTTACTGATGCCTCCGGGATCCTGGGGGTATCATCAACGCTCCTTCTCTACCGTCAGTCGATTCTGTTTGCCGTCGCAAACAGCGGATGTTTCATATTGAAGGTCGGTACAACGGCGTAGCTGCCGTCGTTGCTCGGGTCGATCTCGAACTCAAATCGGTACAAGAGGTTGGCCGTGACGATTCACAACTCCAGCATCGCCAGGCTCATCCCAATGCACGTGCGTGGACCCGCACTAAAGCTGACCATCTTGCTCGACGGCACTGGTGCACATGCCGATGATCTGCCCCTTGCGAATGGGAATATCGCCACAGATCACCGTACTCTGGCTGCCTGGCGGAGGGTGAACGGCGCGGCAGGGTAGAGGCGAATAGCGTCTTTGATCGTCGCCTCCAAGTACGTCAAAGACTTGATGTGCTCCGTCGTCAGGTAGGCGATCTGTTCACTCCCAAGCTTGGCTTTCATCTCGGCTCGAATGTTCTTCTCAACGCGAGGGTTCTTGTTCAAGGCGTAGAACAACCAGCACCGCGTGTAAGCCGTCGTGTCGCGTGCGGCGATCACAAACGTCTGCAGGAAATCGACCAGATCGTCTGCTTGCATGCCCTCCACGCCTTCGCCGCCGTGCTCCGCGAAGAGCTCAAGAACGTTCTTGAGCCTACTCTTGTCTTGCTCCTCAGCAGTGATGGCGTCGCTGTTTCGGGTGGTCTTGTTTCTGTTTGCAGAGTCCAGGCTCTGCTGGATCGCCTCTCGAAGCCACTTGTCAAGAATCGCCATGTGGTGCTTGAGGATAGCCTCGGGACCAATGTTCAGCCATCGCTCTGTCTTCCACACCCACGCTGGAAGAGAGAAGCGGCGAGAGGTCACCGGGCCCGCGACGTCGAAAGCCTCAGCGAACGGGTGGGTGCTGCTTGGCTGCACCAATACAATCAAGATCCACGCCCATGCCAACGCGCACGAATGTCTCGATGGTGAACTCCATGAATAGCTGCTGGAGGTTGAACATTTCCGAGCCACGGGAGTCGATCGACTCGCACATCTTGCGGATGTTGTGCTGCATCGTGTGCTTCATCAGCGTCCATAGATTCTTGGCTGTGAAGAACTTGACCGCGGCCTTGCGCTGGTGGAACCATCGCACGCCGTCGGACGCCACAAGCCCGGCACCGAAGTAGTCGAACACACGGTCCAGGAGCAGTGCGCCCTTGGGGGAGGTATCTAGCTGGGTCATCGTGATCTCCTCGATCGTCTCGGGCATCGTGAACATGACCACCTCTGCTTGACCTAGGATCATGAACTTCCACGGTTCACCATTGTACTGAATCGCCTTCTCCGTAGCCCAGTCGTAGGCACGATCCCGATTGGCAAGGTGTTCGAGAAGGTGGCCGATGATGGGGTAGCCCTTCTCGATCACGTGGACTCGGTCCTTGTTTCCTTGCTACTACTTGTCCTTGCCACTGAGCGATTGCTGCAGCGCATATACATGGCACACGACGGCTCCAGTAGCGATGGCAGTCACCACACTTTCGGTGGGCAAGTCAAGCAGGGTGAGCATTCTGGAGTGCTCGTGATGCTCGTGGCGTTGACGATCGGAGAATGACAATGGCCCCACAGCGGGGCCCTTATCAGACTTGACAGTGGGTTCATACCTGGCCATGATCAGCCCCCCGCCCACGAGATTGAACCATGAGTCATGGTCCAGTCATGGTTCAGTCTCGTGGTTCAGTCTCACCATGACATCATGTCATGGTTCCGTCTCGTAGTGGGCGGGCTGATCCTCCTCCTCCCACTCTTTCGTATAGGAATGAATTGGGCGAGATGATACCAGAACACGATCCGACTCAGCATTATGAAATCACTCGATCCACCAATCGACTGCTTCAAATGATTAAGTCGAGCTTGATTCCTGAAGCCTCCACGATGGCAACTTGGTCTGCAGGGTCTGCAATCATGGGGGTTCTTTCGATGAGGCGCATTGGTAGAATCTGCGCTCCAGCGACCACCAGTGTCCTGGCCACACCCAAGACCACCTCTCAGCGAGCTACACTAGTAGTCACTGTGTGTACCTCCTCCTCCCGGTGGTTCTCCCAAGTGAACGGCCGCTTCGTAAAAATGTAGCAAACCGGTAATATGCTGGATTCGAAGAATGGGGTACTGTAGGACTGGTGCCTTTGTTGGCAGAGAATCGCGAAGATAGGCGACTCACGTGACGGAAGTATCGAGGAGCAGCATGTCGACGGAAATGAATCCCTGCACGTCCCTTGATGATCACTCGCTCGGTGGACTAGATGGAGCTTCTTCTTTGATACGTGTGCCCGCTGATTCAAACGTCACACGAACTTCACCCTGTTCGACAGGTTCATGCGATGCTGCCCAACACGCAAACTGTGGACGGTGTGCTGGGTATGGCAACCAATTGCTGGTGTTCCCTTGCGTGCCGCCACGCAAGCCTTCTTCATCTGGATTGGAGTGGTGTGTGGGTGAGGCCACAGTCGTTGATACTGTAGTCGCGCTTGTTCTGCCATCATGTCGGTGAGCTCCTCATGCAACCGTTGCGTCTGACGCTCGAGGTAAACCCTCCGCAGTTCCAACTGAACATTCTGATCGATGAGCTGATTGTTTGTTCGTTCCTTTGTCGCGATCTCATCATCAAGGTGATCGCACGTGGACTCGAGCTGCGCACGCCGCTCTAGTAACGCCAGGTACTCGCTCTGCAAGCTCAGTTGCAGCGCCATACTCAGCCCCATATACGCCTCCAGCTCTGGCGTCTCTTCTACACGTGATATCTCTTGTTGATCCTCACACGATACCGTCGTCTGCGACGAAGCTTTGTCTTCATCATCGCCGCTGCCATCTTCGTTTCCTTGATCGTCTACCACGGAAGTAAGGGACAATCGACTTTCAACACGTCCGCTGGTGAAGCAGCGGCGTCCTACCCGTGCTGGTCTTGTCGTCAAACGCCGTTGACCATTGAGTGGTGGGAAGCACTTCTCGCACACAGCGCAGCAGCGCGTGGGTGTCCTGCTTGGAGTAGTTGGTCGCACCAGCTTGCCGCATGCTGAAGTGGGCAATTGGACAAGGGGAAACATGTATCGGTTTGGACAGGGAATTGTGAAACACTCTAACTCGGTATATTACATGCGCTACCCTGTACTAATGAATATCAAACCTTTGTTGACAGGTAGGCCCTGAACCAACAGCAAAAAACGGAACCAAGAAAGCAACACACAGGCAAGATGGCGGCGATGGCAACGCAAGGTCGGCGCGGCAACGTGAGTGGCTAAATGTGTCTGTCATTCAAGCACGCGTGTTAGCTTGGAAGATCGATTTCTAACCCACACATGATTCATGGCCAGGCCCGTCTCCCTCCTGAAGTGAACCGAGTCCTGTATGTCCGTAACCTGCCTTTCAAAATCTCGTCGGAAGAGATGTACGACATCTTCGGCAAGTACGGCGCGATCCGGCAAATCCGCTTGGGCGTGAACAACGACACGCGCGGCACAGCATTCGTCGTGTACGAGGACATTTACGATGCCAAGAACGCGGTGGACCACTTGTCTGGTTTCAACGTCGGCGGTCGGTATCTCATCGTGCTCTACTATCAACCCAACAAGATGCAGAACAAGAAAGGAGGCGCGAGCGCGGCCGAGATCGAAAAGCAGAAGCAGGAGCTGCAGCAACTCAAACAGAAGTATGGCGTGGAGTAAAAAGAAGCAATAGACGCTGCCATACACACGTCAAGACGATTCGGTACGGTGTACGTAGCTCCTCATGGCTCGGTGATGAAAAGAGCTGTTTCACCGCCTGATCCAAACGCAACATGCGCGTCCTGCTTGTACCCTGGAACAACATGACACCCATGCGCATTGAAGTTGGTGTTGTCTGTATTGATAGATTTGCTGTACGAATAGGGTAGTCTGGAACTGAGCGACGGTCTGTCTCTCCGAGCGGTTGACGGCGCCACGGGCTTCCAGGTCCTGACCATTTAGACCACACCCGCCTCGTTCTTGAGCTTGTCCACCAACGTGTCGACGTCCGAGACCTTGATACCGGCCTTGCGGGCCGCTGGCTCCTTCACCTCGACGACCTCGATGCGCGGCGTGAGGTCGACGCCAAGGCTGTCGGCGGCGAGCACATCGATCTTCTTCTTCTTGGCCTTCATGATGTTTGGCAGCGTTGCGTAGCGCGGCTCGTTCAGGCGCAAGTCGGCGGTGACAACCGCTGGCAGGTTGAGCTTGAGCGTCTCGATACCCGAGTCGGTCTCACGGGTGACCGTCACGGCCTCGCCCTCAATGGCGATCTCCGAGGCAAACGTCGCCTGGCTCCAGTCAAGGAGACCGGCGAGCATTGGGCCGGTTTGCGCGGCGTCGGCGTCGATCGACTGCTTGCCCGTGATCACAAGGTTCGGCGCCTCCTTGGCGACGATCTCCTTGAGCAGCTTGGCGACGGCCAGCGGCTGCAGCTCCTGGTCCGTACGCATGTCGGTCTCAATGTGGATACCGCGGTCGGCGCCCATGGCGAGTGCCGTGCGGATCGTCTCCTGGCTTTGCTTTGGGCCGATCGAGACAGCGATGATCTCGGTCGCGATCTTCTTCTCCTTGAGGCGGATCGCCTCCTCGACCGCGATCTCACAGAATGGGTTCATGCTCATCTTGACATTGTTGAGCTCGACGCCCTTTGGCGCCACGCGGATCTTGACCGCGTAGTCCACGACGCGCTTGACTGGGACCAGGACCTTCATGATGACAGAGCTCTCTGTGTGTGAGGATCGCCGCGATTGTTTGGCTTTGCTCCGCGGCACGTGCCCAACCACCGTGACGGCACGAGATCGCACAACGTTCAAGGTGTTTTAAACATACAAGTGCCCGTCAGATTGGCTAAAATTATGCAAAACATTCAACGATTGGCTATAATTAGCAACAGCTCCTCGTTCGAATCTGACCACGACCCAACGTGGGAGTGTACCCTGGGCCAGGTACAGTAACCTTACCAGGCGGTTACATACTCGTGATGGGGACCACATGAAAATGAGCAGCAATAATTTTGGGTCTTTGAGGAGGCAACTGAGCTCCTCACTTTGCCTAAATTAGTGCAAACTCAGTATACTGATTGGGCAAATCGCTTCGTTCTGATTGGTGCACCACAATAGCCAATCTCGAAAGGGTGTGGATGCAACGTGTGTTTGCGTCACTTCGCCTCCTAGGGCAAGCGATCGCCACGCGAGGAGCATTCGCGCCGCGCTCGGATTCGATTCGAAGGATTCATCCGCGGGGCGCGGCTCACGCATCTGTACAGTGCAGCACAGTACCGCGGCTGCAACGCCGGTAATCATCCGCATCGCTCTCCTTTCTTCAAGGCCACGGACCGAGTGGCTGTCGACACCTCCCGCCCACAACCATGCTCGGTTCGCTCGTGCGACGGTCGCTGCGAAGCCACCCCGCTTTCCGCCACCAGCAGCCCCGCATGGTGTCCACACTCGCGTCGCCCACGCGCCCGCTGCGTCAGCAACACACGCAGTTAGAAGACGAGTACCGAGACACGGGCCACGTTGGCGCGCGGTCCAGCACGTACACGCTGTCCTCGCCGTTGGAACTCGAGAACGGCGAGGTGCTCCATGGCGCCAAGGTCGCGTACACGACGTACGGCGAGCTCAATACCGCGGGCGATAACGCGATCGTCCTGTGCCACGCACTCACGGGCCAGTCGCTTGTCCATCAGTGGTGGGACACGATCGTGAGCCCCGCGTGGACCGACAAGTACTTTTTGGTGTGCTCGAACGTACTGGGTTCATGCTACGGCACGACCGGCCCGGCGTCGATCAACCCGCTCACGAACGCGCGCTACGGCCATACATTCCCTGCTGTCACTGTCCGCGACGCTGTGCGGCTCCAGAAGCGGCTGATGGAAGAAGCACTCGGTGTCAAGCAGGTCAAGGCCGTGATCGGCGGGTCGATGGGCGGCATGCAAGCCCTCGAGTGGGCGTTCATCGGTGGGCCCGAGTACGTCAAGAGCGTGGTCGCGATCGCCTGCAACTCACACCACTCGGCATGGCAGATCGGCATCAGCGAGGTGCAGCGGCAGGCGATCTACATGGACCCCAAGTTCAACAACGGCGCGTACGACGCTGCTGCACCGCCACATCAAGGGCTGGCGCTGGCACGACAGATCGCCATGATCAGCTACCGCACGCACGCGGCGTTCCGCCAGAAATACGGCCGAGACGTCGTGGATGAACAGCAGACCCAGGCTGGCCATGCACGGTTCCAGGTGCAGTCGTACCTGGACTACCAAGGCCAGAAATTTCTCTCACGCTTCGACGTCAACTCGTACCTGGCGCTCACACACCTCATGGACAGCCACGACGTTGGTCGCGGCCGCGGTGGAGTCGCACGTGCGCTGTCCACGCTCACTGACCAGCCCGTGCTGGTCATCGGCGTGGACTCCGACGTGCTGTACCCGCTCGCCGAGCAGCAAGAGCTCGCCGAGCAACTCCCTCGCGCCACGTTCCACACGATCTCGTCGCCTCAGGGCCACGACGCGTTCCTGCTCGAGCAGGAGGCCATCTCGGTGCTCGCCGCCGCGTTCCTAGACAAGCAGGTCAAGTAATCCTGGCAATCGAGCATCCCTCTATTGCACATACCGATGTTCTTGTTCACTTGTACAGCAACGAGGACAACTGCGTCACGCGCTTGTTTGCATACAGGAATCGTGTGGCGACCTGCTCGTTGACAGTCTTGAGCACAGCCACCGCCGTGTACGGAGCTCGCGCTTCTACGTTCTGCATCGCAAGCGGGCTCAGTCGCAGTAGCACGCAGTCCGAGGTCGCGACGTACTGGTAGAAATCAGCATGCATCTCTCCGATCGTGTCGGGCGTGATGATGGATCCTGGGCCGATCTTGCGCAGTCGTTCCTTTGCGGTGGAGAACGGTGTCCACTGCGAGCCTTCAGTGATACTCAGCCGGCTGGATGCACGTCGCAGGCGATTGGTTAAGCCGCTTGACTTCTCTGCAGGCTTGCGCTCGCTCACGCCAGGCAGACGGCCGCTTGTGAACTCGTTGTCGATCAAGATGTTGATGTACCCGTAGCAGATAAAGTACGTGTCGGTCAGCACGCTGTTTGGACTGAGTGCACTGCCCTGTGGTATGATCTGTTTCTCCAAGTACGCTGACAGAGGCAGCAACTGCTTCATTCTCACGCTCGCAGCTTCGTCTTCGACCAGCGTCACCGATAGTTCCTTGCTGCCTTGAAGGGAGATGAAGTGTTCCCACAAGGCCAGCTGCGTCATCCGCTTCCACTCGTCCGGCGTGCCTCTCAACGTCGTGCGCAGTTCAATCGGTAGGAGGCGGTTCTCGCATTCTTCCAGCGCGAGGTCGATGCCCCCACTCAAGTACTGTACGCGAGCAGTGAGCGTGCCAGCCGCAGCGTCGTTTCTACGGAGTGCGACTTCGATTGGCTGCTTCAGTCCACTAAAATAGATGTCGAATCCGTAGACGTTGGCAAAGTGTGTGGCCTTGCGGAAGTTGAGCAGCGCCGTGGCGTCAAAGTCAGGGACGAGTCCAAAATCGATGATCACGAACTGGAGCTTGGGGCAGTCGATCGATCGCATGCGAGTCTCGATTCGCTCAAGGATGTTGACGGATGTGCCGAAGAATAGGTACCCTTGCAATCGCAGCACAAACACCGCGTTGCCAGTAGCATCGAGATAGCCGAGCTGTTCAGGCGTGCGATCGACAGAGCTGCGCGTGAGCTGGCCCGTGGTCTCGTGATGCACGCACCCGACCTCGTGGATACGGTAGATGAGGTCGATCATGGAAATGATCACGCCCAGGCCAACCGCTTCGAGCATACCGACCACCAGGAAGCTCACGGTGATCAACACGACGATGCCCTTCTCGAACGGCTTCAAGAAACGGAATGGCGCGACAAAATACGCCTCCAAGAAGTGGACGCCGACACTCAAGATGAGCCCGCCGAAGACAAACTTGGGGACGTATTGCAGTAAGCGAATGCCCTGCACCCACAGCAACAGCAGAAGTGCAGCGCAGACCAGAGCAGGCACTTTTTCGTGGGCGTCAAACTGCTTCATGATGCCCATCGCAGATAGGTAGTGGCAGCCACCGCAGCAGCCGAGGACACCGCTGACAATGTTGGCGAGCCCGATGACTCGCATTTCGTTGTCCGGTGAGATCTCGCGACCAAAGAGCGTCGACAGCGACGTGGTAGATACGCTGTACTTGAGCGCACCGAGAATCACGAGCGTCACGAGGTACCCAAAGCACTCGACGGTGAGCACGTGCCAGCTCACTTTGCTCACGTCGATGTTGGCCCAGGCATACCACATCGGTGTCGCCCGCACCACGTCGGTTGACCACGGAAACACCCACTCGTTGTCTTTCAGTTGTTGCATGTGATACCCCATGAGCGTGCGCGCGACGAAATGGAAGCCAGTGAGCGAAGCGATGAGCAAGCACGGGAACGAGATCGCCACCGGTACACGCAGGTACTGACCAAGACGAGCGAGCCCAGCGAACATGACGGCCGGCCAGA
This sequence comes from Pythium chondricola, assembly GCA_023337575.1. Lineage (NCBI taxonomy): Eukaryota > Oomycota > Peronosporomycetes > Pythiales > Pythiaceae > Pythium > Pythium chondricola. The sequence goes on from JAADXF010000025.1 coordinate 12,503, forward strand.
TCAAGCATTGCTGCTCCCACGTAAAGAACGCGAGCGTGAATGCCTCCTCGGCTGCCATGTGGATCCCGTTGTGGATCAGCTCAGCGCCAATGCCCGATAGAAATCCAGCGATGACGGGGTACGGCATGTAGTTGGCGATCGCCGTCACGCGGAGCACACCCATGAGGAGAAACACGAAGCCGAGAATCGACGATACCAACGCTACCATGACGACCGTGGTGGGGACGACGCGGTCCATGTCGCCGTCCAGATGCTTGGTGATCTTCTTGGCCATCGTCCCCATGACGGGCACGACAAAGACGTCGATAGCACCGAGCGTCCACGGTGCCTTGCTCTGCCAGGCGAGCACGATTGAGAGCACAGCGGTGCCGAGAAAGTTCATGTCAATAAAGTGCGCAATGTAGTCATCCAGTGGCGTGCCATGGCCGACGATCACACTGGCACACGAGACCGCGAGCGTGGACGATAGTAGGAATGCGATCACACCCGAGGTCAGGTTCACCATCACGTCTAGGGTCTTTTGCTGGACACGCTCTCGCCAGGACAGTCGTGACGCCGCTGTGCAGAATTCGGCCTCGTGCCGCGCACGCTGGAACTTGAGGCTCTCTTCCCGCAGCAGCGCGCGAGTTTCTTCGTGGTTGCCGTCGAATCCTCGCTGGGATTTCCGATTCTTTTGCTTGGAACCTGCCCAGTCCTCGCCGGCACCGACCTGGTAGCTCTGCACACGTCGCATGGCGGTTCCTAACGGCGTGGGGGCTTGCTGCGGGGTGTCTCCTGCCGCTGGCGACGTGACGGGTGGTTCAAGATCGCTATATTCAATGTCGTCGAAGAAGAGAAGCTGGTAGGAAGACCGCTGGGAGAGCGATTGCGCCGAGTGATGGGCGCCGATGCGGAGCATGCGCGCAGACGGAGAGGACGGAAGCCCGCGCATCTCCACGACCGCGCCGCGCTCGAGGGGCAGCGCGTTCGCCTCCATGCTCCGGTGTTGTTCTGGAGGAGAGGAGGGGGGGGTGCAACTTCTTTGGTCGCACGTTGGGTACAGTGTACTGTATTCGGCGGCGTGAAAGCGTTGCGGCGTCAACGATCCACCCTTTTTTGGCATGCGACATGTGTTAATCTTGTTTTGGAAAGAAATGACACCTGAAAGTGATACAAAAGTGAGTTTATCACGTGTTATGACTCTGTGTCAACATGTTGAAGTTCATGTGTCTTCACAGCCACGCAGTCGCATGCCCGGATACCGGCACCATGGCAAGTGAGTTGTGTGACTGAAGAGAGAGCTTAGATCGATGGCTCCGTGTCCACGATGCAGTGAAGTGTTCCACCACGAGTCGAAGGCGGCAGCATCTCAATCCATATCTGCTCCGGTTCCCGCTCACGGCATGAAGTGAGCGTCCAGTCGTTCTCGAGGTACTTCGTCCTCGTGCGGTTCGAGGACGATCATCCGCTCGATTGGGTCACTGGCAAAGTCCACTATGTGCTTGAGTACTTCAGGCACCAACTTGCGGTGTCTTCTCTGCTGGGTGAACACGCTGAGGAACGCAAGTACACACGAGGTCGTAAGCCGGGACTCGACCCAGTGGTGCTGATAACCAAGCAACCCCAATGCGTCCAACCATCACGCGGTGTCAGCGTATGTCTCAGTGTATGGGGTCGGTTGGTACGAGTGTATCAGTTCCTCACACCAGTGGAAGACTCGCAGCGCGCTAGGCTGCATCAGTATGTGCTTGACTGCATCGTGGCTCTGGGTGTACGAACCCATGGATCGTTCAACGTCGATTCGAAGAAGTTGAAGCGACCGCGGCAGCTTCAGCATCGCCAGGCCTTGCTCTGAGTCATCAACTCTCAGCTGAAGCTCGCGCAGGTTCGGTAGTAGACGATGGGCCTCTTCATCACTCCATAGTTCGCCACTGTTGTCAACGGCCAACGACTCAAGCGACGGACAGAGACTGAGAACTTGCCTCAAATCGCTGATGAGTTCTAATGGAAGGTAGTCTCCAATGTCCAAGTGCACAAGCCTTCGACCGATGAGGGAGAGCACGCCGTGCAATACGTTTGGTGTCTCATCAATGTACTGGTCGTAGTTGGGGCTCTGGTAGAACTTGGGAAGCACAGGCTGCGATGGAAGCCGCTTCTCAACTGCGACGACGTCGGATGACCGAATGTAACTCTGTCCGTACCCAGGTACGACAACCGCGAGCCACTCGTCCCACTGCGCGGCATCTATCGTGTTGACGTCGCACATTTCGACCTGTAGAGTGCCATCACTGGTGATGAGTCTTGATCTCTTGATTCGCGTCCATAGATTGGTACCAAGCTGATCGTACACTTCTACGCTCGCATGGACCGCGAGAGTTGCCCGGTAGTATCCGCTGTGGCATTGTTCCCACGAGCCATCGCTGTCAATGCTGCGAGTCTACTGGTCATGATATTCGTCTCCTCGAGGGTAAGACTTCTCCACGACGATGCCAAAGTGTCTGGATGGAACAGAGCGTAACGTAACCAGACAATGCCCCGTGTATCGAACTCGTGCTGCTTGTTGGTGTAACGAAACCGAACCGATTGCACCGAGGTTGTGAAGCGTAGTGCGGACGCAAACACTGGGAAAGTCGTGACGCTTGGATTGGAAAAGCTCAGTTGCTTCGTTCCAGCTCGCGCCTTGCTCCCTGATAGTCTCAGGACGTCACGAACTATCGTCGCTAGTACATGTATGGCTGGCGCAACTTTCTCCTGTGTATGGAGCTGAATCGATGCGATCTCGACATCGTAATCTCGGAGCAGCCCCATGAAACACTGGACGTTCGCGGCATGATCGAGTCAGACGCAGCCGTGGAGAGCGATCTCTTGCACACTGATCACAGGTGATGGCCACGCACTCATTTCCTGGTACCGTTTGGCATCAGTCAGCAGATGAGCAAGCTCGAACTGGACCGGGTGGATCGGTTCTCCTTCTCGCTTGGCGTCCCGCTTGGCGAAATACGCGGAGTCGACACCCACTAGGCCAACAACGGGATGCCTTGTCGTGCACTTCGAGTCAATCCATGGAGTCAGCACTTGCATGATGTACTGGAGCTTGGCAGCGTCGTCACTCTCCAGCATCTCGCCAGGAAGACCGATCAAGAGCCGCACGTTCTCACTCAACTGGTCCATCCTGAGTCGACACCGTGAAAACATGACACCATCGCCGTCGAAGAAGCCATGCGCATCCGTGGTGCTCTGTGGGTCTGCTGACCCTCGCCCAATATGCCTCTGTGCCAGCTCACTGAACACGCACTTCCAGAACGCTGGGTTCTCGTGACTGCCAAAGCCTGGTCAGCATGACAGCTAACCACGCGATCGCGGTAGCGCGTGCCACAGAGGCTTGCTTGCGCTCATCCAGCGAGAGCTCAAAGCGAATCCATGCGTAGTTGCGGTCGAATGCGTCGCCGCTGCTGCCTGCTCGCTCGAGGTAGACTTTGTTGCGGAGCTGGTCTTGCCACGACAGTGCAATGGACTACGCTTCCTTGAGGGCGAGGGTAGCGCGCGCTATGCCACGCTGCAGCTCAAGCAGCAGCGGTGATACTGGCGTCACGGTGAGTGGCATGCCGTGCGTCGGTCGATGCGAGTGAGGCGTCCAGATCCATGTCGATTCGGCATTGTCGAAGTGTATGCACGCATCTCGTCAGTGACGAGATGTCACTACGGCATGTGATAATATATTTCTTGCTGATGAAGTCGAAGAGCCAACTATTACTTTCATGGTCGCTCATCTATCTTTATTTACGTCAGTACCATAAGGAATGATGGTAGTCATTATCCGAGTGATTGCTGCTGGAGCATTCTTCGTTCAAGGTCGAAGATGGAGGTGCGAGGCATGGTTGACGAGAATGCCGCCGCGCTGAGCGCATTGGCATCGCAAGGCGGATTTGAACTCGCATCGGTTGCACCAGCGATCAGACGAATACCTAGATGTCCGCATTGTCACCATGGCTTCGGATCCGCCTCGTTAGAGATCCACGTTCGACGTTGTCGTGCGCTACTCCCTGACCCTAACGCCGAGGCGGCCGCCGCCGAAGCAGCCGCCGCCGCTGCGAAGAATCTCAAGAAACACCACGTTCCGAAGCTGGTGGATTTGTATGTGTTGCCTGCATATTCCCGGTGGGATGGCATAGTAGTGTACTGACTGTTGACAACAGGTGCCTTCGCATGATCACACGAAACTTCCAAGCTGTTTGCCTCGACAAGGTCAAGACTGCACCAGAGCACGAAGGTGAATCGAGTCGCTGTATGGTAGTATGAAGAACTTGCAACGAAGTCACTCATCGCTTCTTACTCAGCCGCGTTGGTGGAATCGCTCCCGACTGATCTTGTCCATCGCATCATCACCAATCTCGTCTTCGAGAATCGAAACGTGAGTCGAATACTGAACGTGCGTGCTTCTTCAGTTTGTGAAGGGAGTCCTCCTGATATAATTGCAGATTGCAAAGAAGGAAGACAAGCAACGTGGCAAGATCCGCGAGCTCCAGAAGGAGTTGGAGCAAGCCAAGTCTAGCAACCTGCAGCTTCTGACCCAGCGCCACCAGATCGATGTGTACCGCAGCCGACTCTCGACGCAGGAGCAGCTGATCGAGAGTCTTCAGCGCGACGCAGAGCTGAAAGATCGAGACCTAGTGAGCCTCCAACAACAGAACGCACAGCTTCAGTCGCAGCTCACGGGCTACCAAAAGACGCAGTCACGGTTGGAGCGCAAGGTATTGATCTACTTGGTTGACGTGGTCTGAGCTAGCTACTTCGAACTCACCATGCATTGGACCGGTGGCAGATTCAACAGCTCGCCCGGGACAACGACAAGCTGAAGTCAGAGGTCAGCGAGGTGAGGAAGACCGAGGCAACACTGTTCAAGAAACTCGCATCTGCTGCAAAGAGTGGCAAACCATCTGCTGTAAAGAGTGGCAAACCTTTCGGCTTCCAACGGACCGCTCAGTCCACTCGGACGAGCCCAAAGCAACGACCAAGTATCAAGCGCCCTTCTACCTCTTCAGAGATTCGCACTGTGCACCCGCGGCCTCGCATGGAAGGCTCCAAGATTCCATTCCCCCGAGGGCTACTGCCCCAGTATGTCACCAAATGTGCCCCTGTCACTGATGCGGGGGAGCTGTAGATTTCTGGCTCGGCGAAAGAAAAAAAGAAAAAAAAAACAAGCATCATGAGCTGCGTCGGTCTTCTCCCCGCGGGTGCCGCGTCGGTGAACTATGCGCTCCAGCAAGAGGAACAGCGTCTACTAGAGCACCGCCATGTGCTCACAGAGGTTGGTCATACCGTGATCTTGACACCGAGGTGGTCACAGCCTCTGACGTTTCGTGGTACAGGTCCATCAAGTGCTCGAGGAGATGGTGTACGACGTCGAGACGTGTGAATACGAGTGCGAAATCGCACGTCTGAAGCATGAACTGAAGAACGCGTTGAGTCTTAACGCCGAGTTCCAAGAGCGCGAGATCGTGCTAATCCGAGAACGCCAACAGGTACGCCTACCGCGTGATGGAGTTCAACGTGCAACGCGTAACAAGAACCTATGCAGGCTTTCGACTATGCGCTGTCGGTCGAGAAAGAGGGACGAGCGATTATCGAGCAACTGAATTCGCACATGCAGGTTGTGTTTAACGAGTTGGGCAAGAAGGACACGCTCGAACACGAGCTGGCGCAGGCGAAAGAGCAGCTTCGAATGGCGAGCCAGACCTCGAAGGAGTTGGCGAACGCGCAACGAGAAATTCGCGAATTGCACCGCAAGAACAGCATCCAGAGGCTACTGAAGACCAACAACATCGGCTCGACGAATGCGAATGGACGCGGTGTCAAGCATGATCGAGGGGAAGTGCTCAAGAACAAGGCGCCCTTACTTCACCAGCCATCTACGGATCCTGACGTGATCTCCAATCAAGCGGAAGCGATCCCTCGAGTGGACCAGTTGAGTCGTTGCTCGGAGAAAGCTCTGATGAAAGTGTTCGCTCACTTGGATGCGAACAGCGTGCTCGCGATCAGCCTCACGAGCTGTACGTTGATGGCACGCGTCCACACGATGTTTGGGATGCCGCCGAATGCGATCATGTTGAAGCGAAGCCGCGTGAATCAGCCTGTGCAGCCTCAGCCAATCACTTCCAGTCAGCCTATCAAGCCAGCGGTGGTCAAGGCGAAGAGCCAGCCGAGTGTGCTGATGCCGCACCACGACAAAGGACGAGCGCAACTCGCCAAGGCGGAGCAGATCGTCAAGTCGCTCAAGAAGGATGAGATCAAGCTGTTCCACGACATGTCGACGCGCGTCAAGACGCTTGAAAACCACCTTTCCCATGTGCAAGCGGAGAAGGAGGATATCGCTGCTCGATTGCACAGTGCTGAGAGCGTGCGCGACTTCTTGATGGACAAGCTGAAGGAGCTGGAAGACCGAATGGCGGTGATGATGGAGGCGACAAGTAAACAAGACGAGAAGATGTCGGTGGATCGTGAGATCATGGGGTTCCTGGACGCGAGGATACAGGAGTACGAGCTGACGGTGCAGCGTCTCGCCAAGCAGAACGAAGACTACGCCGTCGAGCTGAAGCGGATGCGCGAGGAGCACGCCACCAAGATCACGGTACGTGCTGTAGCTTGTTGCATACGTGTGACTCCATGTTCACGCTATGGATACCTCACAGATCGTGCAAGATATGGTGAACTTGCTATCGGAGGAGAAGCGCAGCTTGGACACTCAACTCAAGGTCCGTGTGGGTGCTTTGTCAGACATTGCTCTTGTGCTGATCGTTCTGCTGCTGTTGATTCGCAGTCTCAGCGCAAGGTACTCGTGCGAGAGGTGAAGGCGCTTCGCGTGCAGACACAACAGTTGACCGACGAGAAACATCGGTACTTTACGCAGCTCAAGCAGCTTCGGCATGCGCTGCAGCATCTCGACGAGCTCGCATGATGATGTTGTTGACGATGGCACAGACTTGTATTCGGGTGGATTGTTTGTTCAACAACGGTGGTGACCAACACTCTGTGCCTGACTTTCGACGATGTTCGAGATCACCTTGACGGGTCATGGCCTGTTTTGTCGCGTCAGGCCCATGGGCTTGTACAGTAGAGTTGGATTTGTGTTTGCCTCGACAGACCCGTGGGCTCTGATGGCCTACTTTGTGTGACCCACACAGAAGATGTTCATCATGGCCGACGGCAACCGACGAGTGCGTGTGCGAACTCCATTCAGCAATCCAACCAAGGATGGCGACCGTCGGCGTGCTGCGTCGGCTATCGACGTCGGCGCGACACTCGCAACAGCTCACCATTTCATCAGCCCATGCTGGACGCAGCTCGGTGTCACTCGCACAGCGCTTCGCAACGCCATTGGCGTCGCAGTCAGCGGTGATGGGGCTCGCCAAGCCACTGGCTGCGCGTTCGTCCATGTTCATCTCGCGTGGGTTCTCCAGCGACACTGGAGAAAAGAGCGATAACCCACAGGACGCCGAAGCCACCGCGTCTGACGCACCCAAAGTGGAAGTCGTGGAGACTTCGGTCGCGCGGCTTGGCGAGGGCGACAATGCGCCCAACTACCCACATGTGCTTGCCATCCCGGCGCACCGCCGCCCGTTCTTCCCTGGTGTCGTGCTGCCCATGACCATCACCAATCCGGAAGTGACCAAGGCGTTGTTGGCGTTGAAGGAGAGCGGCCAGCAGTACGTTGGCGTGTTCCTGAAGAAGGCGAGCGCCAACTCCGCGTCGGCGAATGCGGTCAACATCATCACCAACAGCAACAGCGATCCATCCGAGCAAGGCCGCGAAGATCTGATCAAAGACCTGAGCGAGATCCACCCCGTTGGCAGCTTTGCGCGGATTGACAACATGCTCCCGTTCGACTCGAACTCGGTGCAAGTGCTGATGGTGTCGCAGCGTCGCATTAGCATCGATGGTGTCCACGACGCCGGGCCGCCGCTGCGCGTGAGTATCAACCCGTTGGAGAACCCGGATTACGACCCGAAGAACCGCCTGATCCGCGCGTACTCGAACGAGATCGTGGCGACGCTGCGGGAGATCGTCAAGATGAACCCGCTGTTCAAGGAACACATGCAGTACTTCTCGCAGCGCATTGATATCCACAACCCATACAAGCTGGCCGATTTCGCCGCCTCGGTGACCACCGCGGATGGTGAAGAGCTACAGCAAGTCATGGAGGAGATGAACTGCGAGCTGCGATTGAAGAAGGCGCTGGAGCTCATCACCAAGGAGCTGGAGTTGAGCAAGGTGCAGCAGGTGATCAAGGAGCAGGTGGAAGAGAAAGTGTCCAAGAATCAGCGACAGTACCTGCTCATGGAGCAGCTCAAGGCGATCAAGAAGGAGCTCGGCATGGAAAAGGACGACAAGGAAGCTCTCGTGACCAAGTTTCGGGAACGACTGGACTCGTTCACGGTTGGAAGCATTCCGCCGAGCGTGATGGAAGTCGTGGAAGAAGAACTCAACAAGCTGTCGACACTGGAGAAGAACTCGTCTGAGTTCAACGTCACACGCAACTACCTGGATTGGCTGACCCAGCTGCCGTGGGGCAAGGCCACCGATGAGAACTTCAACCTGACCAAGGCGAAGCAGATCCTCGATGAAGATCACTACGGATTGACCGACATCAAGGACCGAATTCTGGAATTCATCGCCGTGTCCAAGCTCAAGGGTGGCGTCCAAGGCAAGATCCTGTGCTTTGTTGGTCCGCCTGGTGTGGGTAAGACCAGTATTGGCCACTCGATCGCGCGCTCGCTCAACCGTGAGTTCTACCGCTTGTCCGTTGGCGGTCTCAGTGACGTCGCTGAAATCAAGGGCCATCGACGAACGTACGTGGGTGCGATGCCCGGCAAAGTCATCCAGTGCTTGAAGACGACGCAGAGCTCGAACCCTTTGATCCTGATTGATGAAATCGACAAGCTTGGTCGTGGGTACCAGGGCGACCCAGCATCGGCGCTGTTGGAGCTGCTCGATCCTGGCCAGCACAACGGATTCGTCGACCACTACATGGACGTGCCGGTGGATCTCTCGCGTGTGCTCTTCATCTGCACAGCCAACGTCACCGATACCATCCCTAGCCCGTTGCTCGACCGTATGGAAGTCATCCGCCTCTCTGGCTACGACTCGCCCGAGAAGCTCGCGATCGCGAAGCAGTACCTCGTACCCAAGATCATCGCCAAGACCGGTCTCGACAAGGATGCCAAGATGGCCACGCCTGAGGCCATCGGTCTCACCGATGAAGCCATCCTCACGCTCGTGAAGCAGTACTGCCGAGAGAGTGGTGTGCGCAACCTGGAGAAGCATGTCGAGCGCATCTTCCGCAAGATCGCGCTCGAGGTTGTTCAAGACATCGAGAAGGCAGTAACCGAGAACGAGGAAGCTCAAGCTCAATTGGCCGATGCAGCACCTGCTGTGAGTGAGCCAGCGACTCCAACTGGTGACGACCGATTCGTCATCACGCCCGAGAAGCTCCACAAGTACGTCGGCAAGCCGCTCTTCCAGTCGTACGTGTACCCTACCGCGTTTGCTGGCTGCTTTGATGATTCACTCACAATTGTTTTGATTGTGGCACAGGGACCGCATGTACGATAAGCTCGTTCCTGGTGTCGTCATGGGTCTCGCTTGGACTGCCATGGGCGGTTCCTCTCTGTACATTGAGACCACGGAGATCGTGTCCAAGGGCGACAAGTCGGGCTTGCTCACCACGGGGCAGATGGGCTCGGTGATGGAGGAGAGTACCAAGATCGCGTACACGTACGCTCGCCACAAGCTGCAAAAGCTCTGCCCCGACAACAAGTTCTTTGATGAATCCGAGATCCACCTGCATGTGCCGGAAGGCGCCACGCCGAAGGACGGCCCATCCGCTGGCTGCACCATGGTGACGGCGCTGCTCTCCCTCGCGATGGACAAGTACGTGTTCACCTACCGATATATGATATCTCATCTCATGGTGCCACAAGTCTGACGTGATTTCTTCCATTGCAGGACGGTGAAGCCAGACTTGGCGATGACAGGCGAGATCTCGCTGGTGGGCAAGGTGCTGCCCGTCGGTGGCATCAAGGAGAAGGTGATCGCGGCCAAGCGCGCGGGTGTCAAGACCATCGTCGTACCGATCGGTAACCAGCGCGATTTTGACGAACTCGACGACTACCTGAAGCAGGACCTCGACGCCCACTTTGCTGATTATTATGACGACGTCTACAAGGTGGCGTTTGAGACCGCGGACGCCTAGAGCCTCGCACAGTACTACCACACATACAATCTCAACCCCACCACGTGGCAGCCACGTGCCACGGTGGCTGCTGACGTACTCATCTTTCCCAACTCTCGTGCTTGGTCAATGCGGTCTGATTCAAATCAACGAGATCAGGTCCACACATTTTCTATCAATCATGTGACGTTAATTCAACATTTTAACCAATCCACGAAGCGGAATTACGAAACGGCTCGGTTCTCACCAAGTGCTTACGTGGAAAACGAGGTAGAGTGGCAGGGGACAGTTTGCTTCGTCGGTGCAGGGCATTCGCAGTCGGTCATTCGCGATTGAGCGCACCAAGCATCAAGACGTCTGCGTACTGTACACGAGAAGATGGTGCTTCGTATTTTCTGGAACATTGGTGCGGGCTTCGTGCACCGCGCGCTCAACAAGAACACGATGAAACCGGGCATGGGCGTGCTGTACCCGGCCGTGTGGCGCGCGCGTCCTGGACTCCTGGACTGTGACGTGAACATGCACCTCAACAACGCGTCCTACCTGTTCAATATGGAGCTCGCGCGCTGGCACTTCTCTGCGTAAGTCGACGTTGTGGTGATGCGACATTCGTTGACAAATCGAAGAGCTCATTCTGGTTGACGATGAACAGGGCGACCGGCATCATGACGGAAGCCATCAAGAAGCGTCAAATGTTCTTGGTCGGCTCGCAGTCCATTCGCTACCGCCATGCGATCCCGCCGTTCCGTCCGTACGAGATCCACACGCAGGTTGTCTACTGGGATGATCTATGGATCTACTTCCTGCACCAATTCCAGTGCCCGACAACCGGCAAGCTGTATGCGGAGGCGCTGTGCCGTGCTACGGTGAAGCAAGGCAGTGCTCGTGTTGCTGGCCGTGAATTGTACCTCGCGGCCACGGGAGTCGACATCACCATCCCGAATGAAATGCCTCCGGTGGTCGAGGAGTTCCTCAAGTGGGATGGCGCCTCCAAGCACAGCATGGAGACCACAGAAGAGCGCGAGCGCCGCATCAAGGTGACAGGCGATTCGAATGGCCAGCACCCGCAGGGTCTCCTCGCCAAGATCACACGCACTTGGAACTTGCCATTCTGACGTTAAATGCAGCCATGTCCCCTGTTTGCATGTTTTTAGGGTCCAAAATGAGCTATAATTAGACTTTCTCGAACAATTCGCTGTGGTTTTATGGCGATCTTCCTGCTGATTGGCTGGAATTAGCTACGAAATACTACGTAGTAGTAACAGTGTGTTGCTTTGCGCGAAGTGATCGGAAAAACTGACGTGGAGAGCTTTGCCACATTCCTTCGCCTCCATTCGGTGCGCCGCCTCATCCACTACTACTGTACACGACTTGATCGTGGCAGCGAAGTACAATGGTCTTGCGCATCTTCTGGAACCTGGCGACGGGCATCGCGAGCCACGCTGTCGCAAAGAAGACTGCCAAGCCTGGGCTCGGTGTGCTCTATCCGACCGTGTGGAAGGCGCGGACGGGCTTCCTCGACTGCGACGTCAACTTGCACTTGAACAATGCATCCTACTTGTACGCGATGGAGCTAGCGCGCTGGCACTTTGCTGGGTACGAGATTACGAGTGCTATTGTCTATCATTGCATGCTTCTCATTTCCATCATGTTGCATCCGGTAGGCGCATTGGTATGATGCCCATGTACTTCAAAGAAGGCATGGTGTTTCTGGCGGCGGCCAACTCGATCCGCTACCGCCACGCGATTCCTCCGTTTGCAGCGTACGAGATCCAGACGCGCATCATCCACTGGGACGACGATTGGATGTACTTCCTGCAGCAAATTGTCAGCCCAACCTCAGGCAAAGTCTACGCTGAAGGGCTCTGCCGTGCCACGGTCAAGAAGGGCAAGGGCCGTGTGCCCATGCGTGACATCTACCGAGCAGCCACGGGTCTTGATGTCGAGCCAGGTGACACTCTCCCTGCAGTGGTGGAAGAATTTCTCAAGTGGGACGCGGCTTCGAAAACAAGCATGGAGATGAGCGAGGCGAAGGCCCGCAGTGCGAAGCAAGCCAACACGCCATCAAAGGAAATCTGGAGCCAATTGACGCTCACATGGAACAATCCCCTTCGCAAAGACTAGGTGAGCCACGCTCAGAAGCATGGAGGCAATACTACACGATGATTTATTTGGCTGCGAGCAACCACGAGTATGAGAAACCTAGTGTCCTTCTAAATATGAGTCCTAATGAGATGGGGATTCTCCCAGGACGAGGGCTGCCCTCTTCCTGGGAAGTACCTAATGCACACTACTATTCTAATTGAGTCCCTGCGTGCTCTCCATCAACGGGATACATGAAGGAGAGTGAAGCTGGGGAGGCATCATTGGTTGTCAGTCCAGCGATGGTTGGTCGCGTGGGCACCTTGGAGGTGCTGCGAGACTGGTGCTGGACAACCGTGTGCCGCTGATGCGACGGCGCGCGATCGATGGGTCGGAAACTGGGCAGAGCACGTGGCCGAAGCCACCACCACGCGATGGTTGCAATCTAGTTGATGCGGGCGACCTTGGCTGGCACCACCCGTGGGTTTTCGTCTTCCAGTTTGCGCTTGGCGGCGCTCTTGAAGTTGAACTTGCAGTTGTGTTCTTCCGCATACCGGTGCTTACTGCAGAACGTGTAGTCACATTTGCAGGTGAGCGCGGTGAGGCCGACCTTGGCCTTGCACTCCCAGCAGCGGCGGCGGTTCTTCTGGATAGGAGCCGCTGGTTCCTTGGGTTTCTCCTCAACGATCGGTTCTCGTTTGGGCGTCTCAGCTGGAATCTCTGGGAACGACGACGGCAGGAACGACGACGATGGCTTCAGGCAGCTCTTTCGGTGCACCAGTGTTTTCTTCGCGTCTTCGAGACCCATAGACACGACTCGCTCGAATCGCAGCGAACTGCGCGTCTCGTCCGATCGCTCTTTGGCGTCTTCTACCGTGGCTTCCATTTTCGGCGCAGCCTGTTTCGTAGGGCAGTCCGACGACGAGGGGACGGCGGCAGGCGAGGTGGACATGCTCGTTACCGGGCGCGCGTCAGTAGGCGGCGCCATGGAGGTCTCTGGAGAGGATGACGGCGGCTTCGCCTCGGTGGGCGCTTCATTGAAGACGGAAGACGAGTTCGGGGCCATGGTCGACAATCGCGACACAGAGAAAAGCGAGGGGGTGGAGGGGAGCGGAGAACGAAAATGTGGGGGGCGAAGAGTGGAGAGAAAGAAACTGGACTGGGCTGGTGGGCGAAAAGTGGAGCACGCCTCTGTTTCCAGAAGACGTTTGCTTCACAGCAATCCGAAGCCGAAGTGAGAACAACGAAGGTTTGCTGGTTTGTTGGGCAAAACCGAGAGGGGTCGAAGGGGAAGTGCTGGCAACGCAAGGGTGTGAGTGCCAACGGGCGGTGGAATGCACCAGCAGGTTCAGAGTTTTGGTTTGCAGAAGAGCGAGGGGCCGTTGCGTTGTTTCTTTTCTTTTCCTTCCCTTGTGAAAAAGCCCAGTTGGCCTCGAATCACGGGCGTGGTCTTCCCTCTCCCTTTTTTCTCTCCCTTCTCCTCCCAGACTGTTGTTTCTCTGTTTTTGAATTTGAATCCCCAACCCAAGTAAACCCAGAACTTCTTTGAAGCTTCGACGGTGGACTCCACCTTCACTCCACCGTGGAGTGTGAATCACCAAATGATAGGGTTGGGTCCTGTAATATTCCTTCAGTCTTTTTTCAGCACTTTTCTCAGGAGCTTGGGATGATGCCAAACACTCTGGAACTACGATTCAACCTCCAAATTCAGTAACGAAGTCGAAGATAAACCCTCGTTTCTTCCTCGATTCCTCTATGTACATTATTTGAAGTGATCAGCAGGTGTGAAACTCAAGAGATGGAGCCAGGTGGTTGGAAGCTGGGTTCGATCTTTTTTGTTGTTGGCCGGTAAGTTATTTTTGGGAACTGGCGGCAGGCAAACACAATCAGCGATGCGCCAGTCTTGATCTTGCAACGCTCGCGTGGGAACAATCAGACGGCGACCAGGGACACAAACGAAACCCGAGACTCTGGGGCGAGAGAGGGCAAATCTGGAAGGATGGTCACCATGATCGAAATAGAAGAAGCACGCTCGCTTCTCGAACAAGAGAGTGTGTGTAGCCCGCCCAATTATGATCTGCAAAGACCCTTCCGCAGTTTGGAGAAGCCGTTGTAAGCGTGATGCAGGTGGTCTCTCCTGATCGCAAGGGTCGACTCCTTCGACGATACTGTACCCCCAGGGCGCTATTGTTCGACGGGGTCCGAGATGATGGATGATGCACGTTGCATGTTGCCGAATCGGTGACGTTGCTGACCGTAAGTTACATTGAATCCACCGTAAGTTACAGCCCACTCCTCCAAACCAACAGCTTCACCAAAGTCAGTATACTTCCATAGCCCATCTACCAAAAAAGGAAATTACGGGGTCCACACCAATTTAGGTTCCGTTTCGGATGTCAGCAACTTTCACATCAACGTTCCCCGCCATCTCCACGATCCATCATGGGCCAAGCGCAGGACGCCGCTTCCGCGCCGATTGACGTGGACGCGGACTCGGATGCGACGCTCTCCTCTGATGGAGAAGGTCCGGGAGACTTTACTAGCGACTCTATGCGAACGTCGGCACCACCGTCGCTTTCTGTAGCGGACCGGACAGCAACAGAATCATCATCGTCCCCCGTGGTTTCCTTTCACCAATCCATGGCGGAGGCGAGAGGGGAGCAGCAGCGGACCGCTTCTCTGGGGGAGAACTTCGCGTACCGCCGTACAGAACACAGCTCGCCCGCGGCGATGGCGATGAGCAACGGCAAGAAGCGACGGTTGAGTCCCTCCCCTCCGAGAGCCAACGGCAACAAGCGAATGGCAACGTCGGTGCTCGACTTTCGATACGATGGGCCACTCCCTCAGACCAAGCGAATCATCCAGTCGATAGAGGATGATGATGACGAGGAGGAGGAGGAGGAGGAGAAGAAGAACGAAGAGGAAGAGACCAAGGCCGAGTCAAATCTCCCCACAAGAAGCAGCATGGCGGTCGCCAATAGCTCCATGAACGTGATTCGCTCGTCGCGCACGTGGATTTGCGGCAGGTGGTTCGGCGAGTGTGCACTCCACGTGCATTCCATTTACATGACGATGACGCTCTACTCGATGCCGACGGGGGAGAACGGGTACGGCGCCAAGATCAAATTTAATGGCTCGCTGATGTGCAATCACCTCAGCCGGTTCAGGTATGTGCAGTTGTTTGGATGCACAGGGTGATGCAAGAGGGATATTCACTTGGTTTTATTAGTCTATCAAACAGTGGACGAGCGCCATTCTATGCAGTGCTTCAGCTGGTGCGAGGCGAGACCGCGCCGTTATTCAGTGGCTTCTACGACTCGATCTTTGCCCAGGTGACAGAGCAAGACGGTCCATCTCTTGAGATCGGTTGGTGGGAGTTGCCTGCAAGTGGATGTGCTTGTTCGAAGCAGCGACTGACGTGACACTGGTGTAGATTTGTATGGAGCCATTCTCTTCTTCGACGACGAACTCGAGTTGGCGCGGTGCAAGAGTCTTGCAGACGTGTCATCAGGATTGCGGAAGCTCATGGAAGTCCTGATCACGTACGATTGTGCTTTTGCTGCATGCAGAATGATCAGGGACCATTCTTACCAACCAGTCGTGTGCGATTCGGTAGCAATGAAGAGGCAGCTCAAGTCTTGCAGCTTAGACGACCTGAACACACGAGAAGCAATCACAACTCACCGCCAGCGTCCCCAAAACGAGCTACAAGTACGAGCGTGCTATCAGCGATCAGCGGCAAGGTCAAAGACACTCTTAACGCGCTGACTTCCATGCTCTCAGCAGATCGATACTCACCACCGACCGCGAAGCTTCGTCAAACGAAACTGGTCGACACCGATGCCAGTGACCAAGAATCTGTGGCCATGTCTGCTCGGTTCCGAACGAGTTCAAGGCGGAAGTCACTGCTGCAACTACAATCTCGTGAACACGTTGAGGAGGTTGTGCAATTGAGCGGTGGCCCGGATGACTCGCCCGTCGCTGAAGCGTCTGCTGGCGGCGAGCGGCGATCCACTCGGGTTGCATCAAAGCAAATCCGTGAGCAGCAGAAGCGGGAGCTCGAGCGACTGGTGGAGGAACGCAAATTCAAAGTTCTCCTGATGTATCCGTTCGATCCAGTAGATCGGAGTGGCCAAATCACCATCCACCATGGAGACATCGATCGCCTCAAGCCAGGAGAGTTCCTGAACGACTCGATCATCGATTTTTACCTTAGGTACGTCCGCTATACTGTCGGACATGTGCCGCTGTCATTCGCTAATCGTTCATGGTTTGATTGTTGCAGATACTTCTGGCGCCACGTACAGCCATGGCAACAGTCTCGCGTATACTTTTTCAGCTCGCATTTTTTCACGCAGCTGAGTGGTGGTCGGCTATCGGGGAGTCTGACGCTGCCAGAAGAAAGGTTCATGCGGGTGGCTCGATGGACACAAAAGGACGATCTCTTCGAGAAACGGTTCATCTTCGTGCCGATCAATGACAGGTATGTGGTGCGCGGCAGCCTCGATCATCAAGCGGAACCTAGTGACCCAGGTTCTGTTCCCATACAGTTGCCATTGGAGTATCGCAGTGATTTGCAATCCAGGCTCCGCGATCATGCGCATGAAGCGGAAACATCGTTCTCGCGGGAAAGATCGCAAGCCAGCCCTGCCTCCGACAACTGTGTTCGATGTGGATGATCCTGACGATACTATCGTGATCGATGCCACTGAAGAAGCGTCCTCCGAGGAAGAAGCGGATGAGCAAGCACGGCAAGATCGCGAGGTGCGCCCACCTTGCATTCTGTTTCTCGACTCGCTCCGGTGCCACCAGAAGAAGAAGATCTGCACGCTTCTGAGGACGTACGTGTGGCGAAACCTGATGTTTGTGATTCGAATGACGCTCACGACTATGACTCATCGTCCATTAGGTATCTACAGTACGAGTACACGGCAAGATTCGGGCAAGCAGAGTCAACCTCGACGTCCTCGCACGAGCAGTTGGTTACTTCCTTCAACATGGAGGCACTGCAACTCATCGAACCCGAGGTAAGCTCAGACACACCGTGCGATTCCCTATTCATCGTGCTCATTGGCCGCGGACTGCCATAGATTCCACTCCAATCGAACTCTTCTGATTGTGGGGTGTTTCTGCTGATGTACTGCGCGCAAATCATCCAACGCTTCCCCGATGGGTTGAACCACGACGATGTGGTGTCCAAGCTAGCATCTTCCGTGTCGAGGCACATTTTTGACGATAGCCACGTGCGCGAGTTTCGAGACTACCTCCATCAGCTGCTGTTCACCTTGCAAAGAATCGAGAAGCGCGGCGGAACTGAAGATGCAATCAAGACTGAAGGTCTCGAGTTCTTTGTGGTGGAAAGTTGAACGCAGTGGAAGACCAGGCAACATAGCGGTATGGAACCAATATGTTGCTATTGTTGCAGTTTGGCAGGCTTCTCCCTATTGTACAGAAAAACTGTGGTTTGTCTGCGAGGCTCGGTGGTGGTTCACTACCTGGTACCTCGATATTTCTCGAGTGCGGCTTGGAGACCGGCAACGATGAAGTCGCGCTGTGATGGAGCATTGACGACGAGGTCGAGTGTTCGCCACGTGCCGACAATCGAGACACACAGCTCTGCACTTGGCACTTCCCGCCCGTTACTCGCGCGGAATGCCTCTGTCGTGTGGCCTGTTCGAATTTCAGTGATGTCCGAGAATGACAGCACTCGTGCTCCCTTCTTGGCGGAAGGTCCGGCGGTAGTGTCGTTCACCTTCCGTGTCGAGTTCCCGGCACCGATGCCAAGCACACCGCCGCGTGCAGTCCACGAAATCGTCCCGTGCGAGAAGTGGATCACGATCGTCGACACGTGCGGTGCGGTGTGGCCGTCCTTGGTCAACTTGGTGAGATCAAGACCCCTCGAGAGCAGCTCCACGAATCCCTTTGCACGGCAGTCCCTGACACGTTCCTGCTCGCGCTCCTCGACGTTCATGTCTTGCAGCCTCAAGCCGCTCTCGCGTTGACAGCCAGTCGACTCGTCCACGGCCGACACTGCAAGCGACGGCTCGGTGCGCGTCGAGTCGAACCATGGGTGAAGGAGCAGATCCTTGGCCGAGATCCGCTCCTTCTCACTCTTGGAGAGCATGCGCAAGAGCACGTCTTGCGCCAGCGGGCTCACTTTGCTCCACATGGCGTTGTCCCGGTTCAAGCAGCTCATGTCTCGCACGTCGACTCCTTCCGGGAACCGCTCCATCCGCTGCAGAGCCGATGCCGATTCAATCGTGAAGGGGAACGCACCGAAGAGCAGCACGTACAGCACGACACCAAGGCTGAAGATGTCGGATTTGAGCCCATACGCGTGGCCACACAAGAGCTCAGGCGCCGCGTACTCGAGCGTACCACAGCTTCGCTTGAGCATCGAGCCAGACGACGGGAGCTGCCGCGCGAGGCCATAGTCTGCGATCTTGACGACGTCACCGTGGAGAAGGATATTCTCAGGTTTGAGGTCGCGGTGGAGAATGTTGTGGCGATGCAAGTGCTCCAGCCCGCGCAAGGCCTGCGTCACGATCATCTTGGCTTCGCTCTCGGACAAGCGCTGCTTCTGGATCAGCAGTTCACACAGGTCCCCGCCTTCCATGCAGTCCATGACGACGTAGAACATGTCGTCTTGCTGGTAGACGCCTTCGAGCCCGATCAAGTTTGGGTGCGACAGCTTTTTCAAGATCGCGACTTCCTCCTCCAGCGCGGGCGAGTACTTGCAGCACTTGACGGCGCACAGCTGGCCCGTGAGTCGATTCACCGCGCGGTGCACGATGGAAAACGAGCCTTCGCCGATCTCCTTCATTAACAAGTACTTGGATCGGAACGTGGTGAACTCGGGCGGGTCGGGCGTGGGGCCAGCGACAAACAGCACCTTGCTTCGCGGGTCGTTCGCGGCCAGGCGACGCGTCTCCGCTGTCGGCGTCACTACCATCGTCTGCGTCACGTTGCTCATGGACGCGGTGCGGTCCTGCAAGGTCAGGCGTGGCGGTGGGTTTCTGGTCGCCTGTTGGCGTCCCGAGTCACGACTCGGAGTCGACGCGCCATCCTGTTGATGCTGCTGCTGCTCGTCTCCCTGCAAGACGGCGCTCAGCGAGTCCTGGGTCAGCGCGCGCTTGCGGGCTTCCATTTTGAGGCGGATGTTTTCAACCCACGCGTGGAACTCGGACTCGTTCTCGACCTTCAGGTACACGGGCACCTCGACTTTACTCGCGGGCGTGTCGTGGCCTTGGATCTCGATGTGCTTGAGGATGATGAGCAAGGAAGCGTTCACTTTGCCGCGCGTCGGTGCCAGCATCGCCGCGTCCTCATAGCCACCCCCGTTCGTGGTGGCTGGCTTGTCCAGCACGAGCAGCGACTGCGGTTGAAAGTGGATCTCAAACAGCGGCGTGGTGGCGTCCTGCTGCTTAAAGCACAGGATGCCGTGGTCGCGGAGGCGGAAATACTTGCGCTTCCACGTCTTGAGGAAGCCGCCCGCCATCGACACGCGGTGGGTCAGGTACCCACCCAGGTACCGCTTGCCATTCGCGTGGCGAGGACTCATGACCTCGTCGAAGGTGAACGCGCCGCCACTCTCCGGCTTGGGCGACTGCAGCGATATCATCGGCAGCGCGTTGTTGGTGGACTCGATCGTGGACGTCTCCGAGGCCAACGAGACACGCGACGACTCGGCCACCGACGTGTGTGGACCGCCATCAGGATCACCGCCTTCGTCGACCATGGTCACGATCGGTGGCACGTGAGGCTTGGTGACGTGGTGCGCATGAGCGACTGCTGCGTTCTCATTGTGCACAGCGTCGTGGTATGGCACCACGGGCATGCCGTGGTCGTTGAGGTCCGAGGACGCGGAGGACGCCGAGCTGCGGCGGTTGGTCGCCGCGTTCTCGGCCGCCAGTGCGAGTGCCGCACTCATGGTCGCGTGGATCTCTCGCTCACTTATCTCCTGTCTCTGTCTTTCTGTGAGCGTGCCGACGCTGTCTGGATGCGGCTGTCGAGTCGCGCTATTCTTGTGCACGGGCAAGCCCTTGGCGACGATGGCGTTGCTCCGACGAACGCGAAGAGCTCCTCTCGACAGGTGCAATTGGGATGTGCCTTGGAAGTGCAACCAGACCAGAATAGAAATGTGCTATGATCGGTTTAAACAGGTATACCGGATGTACAGTTTGTAAAGTGGGATTTAAACGCAAGTGGACGACCGAGGACAGGCGCATTTAATAGAAAGATCAGATATGAGAGGTCGCATTTGCATGCAGTCACAAGGAAGAGGCACTGGCGTGCCTCTAGAAATCGATATAGTGGAAGTTCTCGTCATCGGTGTGTTGTCAACATGGATACAAATAAGCTCCATTCAGACCTCTGAAAACATATTCTGGTAGAATTTCGAATCTGATCGTGGGCAGCTGATTTCTACCAATCAAACAGCTGATTTCAACCAAGCAAATCGATGCTTTTCGCCATCCATCAGCGGCTCGCATCACACAAGCGCAACATGAGCAACGCGCAGACACTCCGCGCGCGCGCGAATGCGCTGTTCAGCGTAGGCCGCTTCGACGATGCACGCGATTGCTACACACAAGCCATAGACATTCTAGCAGTCGGGGACCAATGTACCAGCGAGGAAACCAGAATAGCGACCGCGCAGTTGTTCGCGAACAAAGCGCTCTGCGCCATTCAGCAGCGCGACTTCGCACTCGCATTGCATGAGGCAGCGCGTGCGCTGGAGTACGATGCGGACAACTGGAAGGCACAGCATCGTCGCCTCATTGCGCTTGAGAATCTAGAGCGATTCGAGACGGCGCTGCAGCTTGTGGACCGCGTGCTAGATGGCAAGAGCGTCTCCGCGATCGCGCCTGCGCTGTTCGAGTACGCTCTAAAGGCACGGCGTCGACTGCGCAAGGCGATCCAACAAGATGTAGCGGCAGCGAAGGAAGAAGACCATGCCGTGGGTCGCATGGTGCATGAGAACCAGCAACTCCGCATCAATTTCGGGTAGGACGCATTGACATTTCATACGATTGAAGGACTACAGTAGCTAGGACTCATGCTGATCGATGCGTGATAGTTGCCTGGTGCCGACACATATTCCAATCGGCCAGTTCTTCGACGTGACGGTGAATATTGGCAACGAATTTGGCCTCTTCCGCCGTAATTATCTTGCGCCAGGCGAGCACATCAAGCTCCAGTGTGTGCTTCGGAACAATGCCGACGCCAAGTTCAAGCTGCGCTTCCACCAGGCCTGTGCACCTGCCGACGATCCCTCTGCCCATCAACCACCCCAGGATGGCGTCGTGGTACTGAATGATCGAGGCAAAGCACTGTTTCAGGTGGCGATCGTCCCCAGTGACGGTCAGAAACCGTCCTCACTCGAGACGAGAGCAAACATGGCGCTTGCTCTCTCCGTGCACCCAGACGCGGCAGCCAAGTGGAACCTGCTGCCCATCGTGTCACTCCCATTCACTGTGTTTGCGGCTACTAGGAATTCAGACAGCGTCAAGCCGTCTGTACAGGAGGACGGGCAGTCGAGTGCACTGGGTATCCACTGCTGTCGTCCCGTGTGGCTGCCCACGTTGGACCGTGAGATCCTACTGGCTGAGTCACCAGGCAACCTGGGTATCGGTGGCAAGTTATGGGACTCGTGCCTCGTGCTCACACGGTACCTCTCTCGCCACAACCACGAGCTCGTCGGCAAGCAAGTGGTCGAGCTAGGCAGTGGCTTGGGCCTCGTCGGCATGTTCTGTGCACTGCTCGGTGCTCGCCATGTGACCCTGACTGACATCGGAGAGGTCGTGCCGCTGCTTGACTACAACATCCGTCTCAACTTTCCAGCGTCGAGCCAGGACCTCCAGGCCGTCGAGCATTTCTGGGGCACGCCCGTCGACCGCCTTCCGTCGCATCCAGACGCCATCGTCCTCTCCGACGTCGTGTACGACCCGGAGGGCTACCTCCCTCTCGTCACCTCGCTACGTGCACTCGCAGCTTCTCCCGAGACGGTCATTTTCATGGCCCACCGATCGAGGAACCCGATGGAGCACCACTTCTTCGCCCTGCTCGCCGAGACCTTCGAGTACACGCTCGTGGACTGGGCCGCCGAGGAACGAGCCGGAGACGCGCCTCGTAAAGACGAGCGTGCCTTACAGGACGTGAAAATTTTCCGCATCTCGCGCCGCAGCCAGGACACATCCGAGTGAGTGGGTTGCAGTTCTTCATCTACCAGCTGAACACCATCACTTAGGTCACGGTAGGAGGCAGGCAGGCATTTTTCTTCCAGGGTGTCGCCCTTGTAAGTAAATTTATACACGGCACTCTTAATACGTTCTTGAGTGCTACTACCATTGAGCCAGAACGTCACGCACAGAGACACAGACACACTGTGGGATCTGTGTCACACAGATCCCCAACGACCTGGAGAACGGAGAACGCAACCCAAGAATCACGTGTCCAACTTTAACAACGCATCTCTTGGATACCGCATGGGCGTCGAGCTCCACCAAAATGGTAACGCTGTGTTCCGCAGTCACGCCGACACAGGTGTATGTACTGCATCTGGTGACTACCAGCGGCTGCACGAGTACGCGGTGGCGATCGCTTACAGTATCCGCATCGAGGCTGCTCATGATCAGTATGCCATATACAGTGCGTTGATGAGCGCTGGATATCGCAAAGGACCCGCACTGCGGCAGACGTTTGTGTTGACCAGTCCATTTTGACTCGATAAGCATGACTGACACTTGATGGAACCGTCAGCTAGCGCTGCGGGCTGTCACCGTGGACGCACTGTACTGCATACGCTACTGTACTCTGTTGCCACAGTGTGTGTATGTGAGCCTGTCGGACCGAGCAAGACAGAGTGGCCATCCAGCTGGTGCAAACGGGTCGATTGATCCCATACTGTAGTGCTGCCACAGTGTGAACCAGTAGAGCGTCACTCGGATCCGGCTTGTCAAATCCAAAAGTGCAACGTGAGCAAGAGCACGGGCGTGCGGTTTCCATGTGGCGTGGTGTGTCGTGTTGAAAAACGCACTCAAGCATCGACAGCCGCGCCGTAAGTTCCGTGCAACTTTCTTTACACAATCATGCCACCGATGATCGGTCCGATCAGTAGGCGTCCACTGCCACAGAGCGTCGGTCCTCGTATCAGCCGACGACTGAGCGCTGTTCAGCGCCAGCATGATCGTGATCGATGAAGCATGCCACCCAAACTGCTGGAGATGGAGACCGTCGCTTGTGGAAGCTCCTCGCGATGCATGGTAGGTGCTTGTCTAATGGGGGGAGCTCATATTTATGGCTACCCAGTGGCATCAACAATCCTTACGCGTGGACACGTTGCGCTGTACTGTGTAGTGGCAGTGTAGCCATAACGTGTCGACTCAAAAGATGTCCGGCTCCCACAGCAAGTGTCACCAGATGTGGACGCCATAGCATCCGATATTTCAGAAGAGCTCTGGCTACTATCAGAATGATGGTCATCTGAAAGGATCACTAATTTGATTGACTGAAAAAACCTGTTGATACCTTCTTAGCCAATCAACGTCGAGGAGTCAGACGTGAGCCGTGCCACATTGGAGCTCTTGGCTCCAAAAAGATCGGGATGCTCGACGCGAGTGACAGCGCAGATGGTTTGAAAGACGCCGCCACTTCTTTTCATGCGTGCAGCAGATGATGGTATCCAAATGCCGCGCTTGCTTACGCCTTGCGCTGCTTCCTCAGCACTAAATGCGTGCATGCACTGTGGACCAGGCAGTGAGTCACGATCGCCAAGCCAAATACAGTATTTGCAGCAGCACTGCAGTCGATCAAAGACCACAGCCTGTTCCACATACAAAGTGGGTTCGGATTGCGACGTGCACAATCGGTGACGCAGAAAAATTTGTGCCCTTCGCCGAGAAGCCGTGCCGATCGGTCCTGCTTTTCCTCACGGGTGACTGCAACCTGCAGTTTCGCATTGACCGCCAAGCCCGCACGTATAGATCCGGCGACCAGCGTACTGACTGCGCCCGCCACTTGGAGTCAATTCGAGCCTTCTCGATTGCTGCTGCGCTTGCGTTCTCTGTGTGGTTGCTAGTTGCGGCGTCGATCAGTTGCGAATTTGCACTCGTGTATGAGTGTGATCGTCAGCATGCCTCAAGATGAGGAGAACATGGACGCACTGCAGAGCAAGCAAACGCACGTGCGCAAAGCGAGCAGCTCAAACCAACGTACCGGTACCTATGACAGCGACAATGACAGTGACGTGGAGACCAAGCACAACGCTTCCGAGGACGAAGACTTTGACAGCCGCCGCAGCGCCGAGATGACACTTGATCCGAAAGAGGTGCTCATCGTCAAGGACGGCACCATCAAAGTGGCCAACCCGTACAAGGAGCCCGAGCCACAGTACGATGCCAATGGTGAGCTCATCAAGGCGTCCGGTACCTGGACGCAAGTCGAGCACGACCGGTTCCTCAAGGCAGTGCTGACTTTCCCCAAGGGACCGTGGAAGGCGATCGCAGCGATGGTTGGCTCGCGCACGGTGCGGCAGACCCAGACGCACGCTCAGAAGTACAGGGAGAAGATGTCTCGTCGACTACGCGGTCTCCGCAACCGCAACGGCACGTTGCAGACGCCGCCCATGCGACTCTCGCAGCTTGTGGACACGTCTCCAGTCTACGGCCAGCTCGTCATGCCCGCGATGCAGTACACGCACCGCCCGCAGTCGCTCGGCGTCAACGTCGAGTACCTCCCCATGCCACAGTACATGACATCATCTCCAACTCATGCGATGGTTGAGACACCACACATGATGCGCCCCACGACCCCATCGGATATTTATTACGCGTACCCTCCGCATCCCATCCACGCCACGCATCCACCACAGGTCGTCAGCCCAGCTGCCATGTCGGTCGACTACGACGGCTCATTCAAGCACCACCACCACCACCACCACCATTTCATCCCGCCACCGCCACCTCACGTGACCGCCATTCCTGTGCAGCACAAGCCGTCGCCAACGAACGTCGCCGCCGACGTGCAGCCAGTCGTGTGGACCGAGAATGCGCCGAGGACGCTCGTCCCGGCGCCTGATTACAACGAGTCGATGGATTTCCTCATGAGCTTCTACACACTTGACCCTAACAACCCAGCGCACGCGCATCTCATTCAAGCCCAGCAGCACGCACAGAGCAGCACCAGCGCATCCGCAGCGTCGTCTTCGCCATGAGGTAGCCAAGCCACGCGTCTGCGCTTCGTTGTCCACCCGTCGTATCGTCCCTATCGTCGTTTAGAGCAGCCGAGGCTGACTGTCCCCTTCCCTAGTGTTAATAGCGTTCGCCTAATACCAGCGTGTATTCTTCGTCACCGCATATTCAGCCAGCTTTCGCACATGCCGTTCCGCTCTATCATAGTACTAGCAATACAGTCCATGCAGGCAGCGGTAGGTCATGCATGGTCAACAATGGTCGTGTGCAACACAGCCGCGCCTCTCCAAGGAGCTCGCGACGGTCATCAGTGGCACGCCACGTATTCCCACGTTCCCTTGCGTCGCATGCATTACATCGTAGCTCTTGGCGATCTTGTAGAAGCGCTGGAGACGTCAAGTGGCCATGTGGAGCCATTCATCTCTGAACGTTTCTTTTGCACTGTATCTTGTTGCCGTTGTGTTGTGTAGCCATCTCGTTATTTTGGGTTCAGCTGCCACCGATCAACCCAAACTTACTTTTGTGACATTAGGTGTCACTGTTGTGAATACGAGAATGGCCCACACTCGTCAAGCAACCGCTTTGCATCAGTGAAGATGAGTGGCGAAGCTCCAGTGCAGCAGGCGCCGCGCGCGCCCGTGCGCCTCACGCTTGAAGAGAAGCTATGGATGGATCGACGCAAGGAGGACCTGAAGACTTACGGTGCTTTCGGCGCCGGTGTTGGCGCGATGGTTACGACCGCGATCTCCAGTACGTACCACGAAACACATTGATCACACGGCAAAATGAGGAGCTCACGACACGAATCTCGTCCTATTGTATCGCTTGACGTTAGCGTTCGGCTCCTTCAACCGTCGCGTGCAGGCGACGGTGATCGTCGGAGGTCTCATGATCGGTGGCTGCTCCGGTTACCTGTACGCCGACACGAAGGCGCTGGAGCGCATCCAGGACCTCAGCGCGCAGAGCCGACTGCGCAAAGAGTACCAGCAACTGTGAGTCGCTGTGTGAGATCGCAGTGATGATCTCTCCTCGTTCTTATAGTATCTTTGCTGTGTACTACGTATTATGGTGTACCAATAGGAACATGGAGAAGAAGGCATCCACGAAGGAACCAACCAAGGATTGAGCTCCTCAAGTGGCCTAACCAACTACTACGTAGTACCTACCGTACCGTAAAAAAAAAGAAAACAAAAAGAATTTGGAAATCGTGCGTGAATATTCGTCCGCGTTTTTTTCGCTGGTCTTCCTCATCACTGGACCAGCGCGTGTCCACGCACTTGGGAAGGGGTATGCAACTCGGGGGTGGGGGAACTTGGAGATGGCGTCGGCAGATGCAGCGTGACTGAAGTATAAAGCAAGCAAGGGCAGCGTTTACGCCTCGGCCTTGGAGTCCCTGATCATCTGCTTGAACGAGAACGGGTGGAACTTGTGGCCGTCCGCCTTGAAGAACTTGTTCTGGAACTCGACCCAGTGGAGACGCAGCGCGTGGAGGAAACACTCGAGCATGTCCATGCACAAGATCACAGCAAACGTCACGGCCGCGAATACCGCGAAGCCGATGAAGATCGCGATGAACGAGTCCATATTGATCGTCGACAGCATCGCCTTCTCCCAGAACACGGTGGACAGTTCTGTCAAATACCACGAGATTACAAGTCAGTACATCGTCATCACAGCACCGGACCCCAGCCTGCAATACACATACCCGAGTGTGCGAGACTGAGCGCCCATAGACGCAAGTACGACGCTGTGTTCGATACCATACCGAGCACAAACTCGATGGTCTCGATGCCCTGGTGGATCATGACTTCGCCAAACTCATGCTCCTCCTCGTGGCCAGCCGCACCGTGGACGTGGGCCGCAGTATGCACAATGTGTTCGCTCGTTTCGTCATCGTCGATGTGGTGGGCCACAGGAGGCGGCGCCGAGTGCGTGAACTTCATGTAGAGTGGCTTCAGAAGGAGCATTGCCGGCACGGAGATGAAGGCAAGCATCAACAGCGTCTGCTGGGTCTTTAGCTGGCCGTCAAACATGGGGTCAACCACGCGGCCAGGGTCAAGCGCGATGTTGATCAGCGTGTTGACGAGCGCCGGCGGGCGGCAGCCAGTGTTTGGGCCGGCAAAGTTGTACGGGCACACCTCGTACTTCATGCGCTCGGTCCAGTCGATGCCCCACTTCATCACGATGAGGATCACCATGTAGAAGAACAGCGAGCAGGCGAAGACGAGCTGCGGCAAGAACTCGAAGAAGAAACCGGCGTAGTCCTTGAAGTACAAGTTGTTGAGGCCCTTGAGGAAGATGCCAAAGATCATCTGGATGATGCCCAAGATCACCGACAGCTTCATCTTGAACGAGTTGAAGAACAGCAGCTCGTTCTCCGACGTCTTCCAGATTGGGTCCAAGCCAAAGCCGTACACGTTCGCGCCACTCGAGACATCTGTCGCGTTGATGTACGAACTCTTGCCGTCGATCTTGAACATGGCTTCACACTTGTGATCACGGTTGTCACTTTCGAGGCAGTCTGGGTACTCGAACTTGGAGCCAAACAGGTTGATCGCGAGCGCGAAGAAGTCGTTGTACACGAGACCGGCGTAGATCGCGCAGCACCCCATGGCCGTGAGCATGTAGCGACCGCCGTAGATGCTGGCCATCATCTCGTTCAGGTCGCCCTTCTCGAGGCGCTTCTCCGTGAGCACGAGGTAGAGACCGAACAAGAAGAGACAGAACCCGTGGCCCATGTCGCCGTACATGACGCCAAAGAGGAATGGGAACGTGACGGTCGTAAACACGGACGGGTTGATCTCGCGGTAGCGCGGGCAGCCGTAGGTCTCGACAAAGTTTTGGAACGCCTCCGTGTACTTGTTGGTTTCAAAGTAGGTCGGCGGCACGGGCCAGGGCTTGGGCACCTTGTCCACGAGCGACGGCATCGACTTGTCGTCGGCGTTGTGTGCGCGCGTGACCTCCCGACGCACGCTCTCGAGCGCCGACTTGATCACCCAGCCTTCCGCGCGCAGCATGCCGCTCACGTCGGCGCGGAACATGTTGAGCGAGTGGTACGTGGCCTTCTCCTGCAGCACGGACCACTTCCACGACTCGAGGTGCTCGGCCAGGTCGCGGCAGAGCAGCACGCAGCTCTCGCGGTTGCGCCGCAGGATGATCGAGGCCTGGTTCAGCTCGGCGTTGTTGCTCTGGATCAAGTTGGCGATCGCCGTGCGGTCGTCCATCGCTGGCAGCGTGTACAGACGCGCGTGGAAGGCATCACAGATCTTGCGGAGCTTGGTCTCGAGGAACGTCGACTGGAAAAAGATGACGAACGCATGCTTCTCCACCGCGACTCCGGTCGCTGGGTCTGTGAGCAGCTCCTCGATGGGCGAGAACCGCGAAAAGCAGTTGCCGCGCGTGGTGCGGAACACCATGCGTTCAAACTTGAGCCGCTCGTCCGCGGGTACCACGCCCGTGAGGTTGCGGAAGCGGAGCGCAGCGTCGGCGTCGCCCGCCGGCGCCGAGGTCAAGGGCATGGCGCTGCTGAAGCTGTAGCCTCCTCCGCCAGTGGAGCGGGAGGACGTACGGGAGGAGGCACTGCGCCCGCGCATCGAGTCGATGCTGGACAGATCAATCTCGAAGAATTCACCGGCACGCGAGATGATCTCCTGGAGCTCCTTGCGTTCGTTGTATTCCCGCGTGAGTTTCTCGTGCATCGAGTTGAGCTGGATCAGTTCTTGTTCCTTGTCCTCGAGGATGCGCTCGAGGGTATCGAGCGCGCGCACGGCCGTGTCCTGGGACCCGTAGCGGATGTCGGCTGAGCCAGCGAGGAACAGGTCGATCGTGCCGGCGGACTTGGGCGCGATGTTGAATTTCGAGAGTTCCCCCTCGACGTAGCGGAGCTTGCGCTCCATTTCGTCGCAGCGCTTGACGTAGCTGACGTAGCGGCGCTGGAAAGGCGTGAGCTCCGGGTTGAGGTCGGTGAACTCCATCACGCCGAGGTCGCCGAGCTTCTGCACGCAGTCGTGCGCGGCATCTTCGTTCACGATGAGCGAGATGTACTCCATCTCCTCGGAGCGAAGCCACTTCATGGTTGGTTGCACTTGGAGGGGACGGGGGGGCGGAGAACACAAGGAGGAGGGAGGGGGGAGGAGAACGAGTTGGTGGTGGGTTCTGGAGAGAGATCGATCGACCGATAGATAGACGCGAACTGCGGTCTCTCCGTTGGTCGCTTGGTCTAACTGGATGGAATCTTCGCTAACAGTGTTTCGGGAGAGAAGAGAGGGGGTTTTGGGGGGGGGAGAGGGAAGGAAGCGAGTGGCGTCGCAAAAATGAGGTTATTTATAGGTTTGACTGTCCGTAAAAATCTGATGCGATGGGGGAGAAGAAACGCTAAAAATGGGGTGCGAGAAAAACGTGTGGTGGGTCGTACTTTGTAGAAGACATACAGTGAAGCTAAATCTGTGACAAGGTGCAACCCAACAGCTACGTTCACAAAAGGTCGCGATCCGAGGACCGTGTGGATCTCGAGCCGAACGAGCTCAGCAGCAGCTCCTGCTCCAGCTGCTGCAGCGGTCCTGCCAGCGACTTGATCGGACTGGTGGTGCGTCGTCGCATACCCAGTTGCTCGCGGGCGGTGATTGCGGTGGCGCTCGTTCGCTTGGCCTTGTCAACGCAGAAGACACAAAACTCGAGCGTCTTCTGTTGCGCTCCATCACTTGCCGACACGCCGAGTGTGATCTCACGAGTCAGACGGCAGCTACTGCACACAGACTGTAGCATGCAATGTCAGTACTATACACGAGCCATCATGGCCACAAGACAATCGCACGTACCCGTCTACAGATCATGCAGCTGCCTCGTCGGCTGCGAAGTTCACTGAAAAAGCCTTTGCGTGGGCAGCCGCCGGCGCACTCACCGTCGTCCACTTCATGATCTGATTGCTTCCGTCTCTGCGATTTCTTCTTTTCATTACTGCGCTGCATGAGCCAGTAGAGTTTCTTAGAGTAGGCCGTCTCGGTGGTCATCCCCGAGCTGAGCATGGACCGCACGATGGACTGGAGACACGCACGCTCGGACAGCTCACCCATGGGCGCGAAGAAACCGGTGGCAATCTGCTCTACTCGATTCTCGTCACTCTGTCGCTTGAGAATGCATAGAGATCCGTAGGCGCGCACTGGCGGTAGATTCTCCAGGTTTTTTAGTTCGGGCAATCGCACCGAGTGCATGATGACAAAGCCAACGGGCTCGCCGTTGGCTGCATCCACTAGACCAGACGAGACCAGCATCACAGTATCTCGTTGCTTGACGAAAGGGATTGGCCGCTTACCGTGGGCGATCCACGCTGTGCCACAGAATCGGAACGGGTCCTGCAGCGTCGGGCCTTCAAACTCGTGGAGAACCTTGACGTCATCGAGATCGTCCTTGGCATAGGACGACCGCACACGCAGGTCGTTATCGCAGCGTACAAAGCCACCGTACATCGCGTCGTCCAGCCGACCGCGAACAGTGCCCACCATCAGCAGGCGAGAAACAGAGGACTTGGTGTCGATGATCTCGTGGACGTTGCCGTCGCCCGGTGCGCGCAGCCGCACCAGCTTTGGTTTGTTGGCTTTCGTGCGCTCTTTGAACACCGCCAGTTGGTGTTGGCGCTTGAGCAGCTTCCACTGCGTGCGGTCGATGCCCGCGACAATCGCGGCGGCGTCCAGCGCGTCGGCATCCTTCGCTGAGCTGGCGTCCGCTTCTGGCCAGCCATCCACGAGCGCACCGGACCATGCACTCGGTAGTTGCGTGCGACAGATGTAGTCCCCGTCCTGGTACTCGCGCTGGCGGAAGCGCGCGTACTCGGCGAGTGTGTCGGCGAGGATGTCGTCGCGCAGGCGCACGAGCGCATCCACCTGTCGAGGCGCCAGCGGCGTCGGCGTCGGCATGTGCGTGCTGAGCTTCATGATGCTGAAGGGTGGCAGGATCCCAAGTGACTGAGTGTTGTGGCGTAGGCATTGCTCCACGGCATCTGTGTGTGTGTGGCCGTGAGGTGGGTACAACTGAAGCTGGACGACCAATGCGCTGGCACCAAGTGGTGGTTGATATGGACAGTGGACTGATGTATCCACGCGTTGTCGCTCGTCACGGGCTCAAATCAGGTCAGAGGGAAGAAAACCAACCGTGTTGGTGAGACGCAATAGAACGACGGCGCGAATGCGCCACGTGTGGCTGGACTCGAGGTTCAGCGAGCCACCACATCATCGTCAGCCAGGTCCCTTTTGGTCCCAGTATCAGATATCTCAAGGGGGGTGTAAACACGTCACACACCAACAGCTTTCACATCATCATCCCATTCATTCATTGTGCCAGTCAACTGTATCCTGTTCATCTAAAGGAGGATACCTCGCCGGCGGTCGCCGTGGTGGCTATCAACCCGCCGCGGGTTCACGACCACGTCCTCACTCTGAGGGAAGAGCACAATTCCTCCAGCGGTGGTAGTGGTAACTGAACTCTGCTGGTAGGTCTGGTACTGGTGGGGTCGGAACGGCACGCCCACGTGCTGGTACTCGAAGCTCAGCGGTGACGACTTGCTGCTCGGCGTCTGGTATGGCGGCGAGGCGCGAGGCCCGCCACTGTCGGGCTCAGTGGATTGGTAGCTGTCGTCCAGGCTCACGCTGGACGCAGCCTTGGCCATCCGCGACCACTCGCGCTGCTCCTGTCGCGACTGCGAGAGCAACTGGCGCCGGGCAAATACTTCGGCGTGGAGGCTCTTGGACCGCATCACACACACGACGCAGAAGTCGAGCGCCTTGCCTACGACCTCGAGCCCTACTATGCCCACGGCGATCTTATACTGCCGCTTGCAGCCACTGCACACAGGTGCAGTGCACACCACACACTCGCCCTGCGTGCGCCAGCGGCCGCTGAGCTTGCCACGGCACCCGGCCGCGCAGCCGTCCAGGGTGGTCACCGGTTTCGACTGGTTGCGTGGTGCGTGCGTCATCATGTAGCAGAGTTTCTTGCCGTACGCTGCACGCAGGAACCGCGTGGGGTTCAGCAGGTTCTGCGTGATGGACGCAACCACCGCACGCTCTGGGATGTCACCCATGGGTGCGAAGAAGCCACGCTGGAAGATCTCGACGCTGTCGGCGCCGCTCTGGCGGAAGAGGTAGCAGAACGAGACCAGGCCACGCATGAACTTGGATGACGACGACGATGGCTCAGTGCATGGGTGCGGCACCGAGTGGACGATGTAGTAGCCGATGCGGTCGCTGGCTTGAGTGTCGCCTCCATCTAAAGGTAGATGCGTAGTGCCACTGGCTGAGAGCATGATCAGGTCGCGTGGCCGCACGAATGGGATGCCCTTGTCTTTGATCTCGGCCCACGAGATGCACGCAAAGCGTAGGGGCTCTGCCTCGGTCGGGTCGGTCACCTGCGACAAATGGGTGAAGTTCATGGCGTGGTCGCGGACGTAGAATGCGCGCTGGCGCTGGGTCGCATTCGAGTCCATGAATGCCCCGTAGACCAAGTCGTCCACTGTGCCTGGTGTGGTGCCCGTCACGAGCATCCACGGGACGTGGGACTTGCTGACAAGGGGTGTGCTGGTGCCGTCCACAGCTCGTAGTGTCGCTGGATCGTGACGAGCCGACTGGCGGCTCTTGTGGATGGTCACGTCGTCTTGGGTTTTGATGTGCTGCCACTCGAGTGGGTTCACACAGCGGCGGATTGGCGGCGCGCAAAAGAGCTGGTACTGCGTAACGGCGTCGCGGATAATGGAGCGAACTAGCTGCGCGTAGGCGTCGCGCTCTCCTGAAGAGAGCACCACAGGTGTGGCGAGCGAGGAGGTGTGGAGCGCAGCCGAGTCTGGAGGTCCCATTGCGGCTGGGGATGTAAGCACGTCGTGATCGATGCTTGGTGACTCTAGAAGTGTATGGTGCGAGCAAGGCGCGTAGATAAGGGAGGCTGGAATGAACCGCGGTCATTATCATATCTGCCAGCGCATGGTCTTGGAGTCGTGGAGCTGTCGAGCGTTCAATTGTTGCGGTCAGAATGCACCCATTTACACGTAATGTATTTATATAGGTCACTATGTCTTCGTTTTCATACTAAGTTGTACGTGTATTCCTGAATATGCAATTACAAAGGTTTGGACGCTCAATTGTAAAGCGTCTGTGACGTGGCGCGCATCTCCATCGTTGAACTTTGCACGCACTACAGTATTATCACTTCAAGGAATTCATTGGCGAGCACAATGTCATCTCCTGGTCTCGCACAAGACAATACCTGCAATACATGACCAACATCATCTCGGCATTGCACGCATGTGGCATACAAATTCCAAGTCTGTGCTCATCCTTGGCTTGGACGCAAGCACAAAAAATAAACTCGGGCACCATCGATCGGTGAACGTCTACCTCCTGTACTTGGCATGTGATATGGCGAACTGACGGTGCAGGCACCAAGGTCTACGAAGAGCAGGTCGTCCATTGTGCAGGTCTGTCACTGCTGATTGGCACGGACTTTCTCAAGGCGTTCGCGCAGTGTCTTGGACGAGACCTCAGTCGTAGCGGATGTGGTCCGTGCCGAGGTGAACGAGCTGCGGCTGGTGCTGTGGTCGGCCGTGTCAGCAAGTGACGACTGGAAGCTGCCTACACGACTGGGCACTCCGTTCGTTCTGCTCGTGGCAGTCGCTCCTCCAGCGTCGAAGTGTCGTCGCGTGACCGAGTCGCTCGTCGACACACTTGGCACCGTCGTTGTGAACTGCTGGACTGGTGGCACAGCGAACGATGAGGTCGAGGCTGATGTGCTGTAGCTGCTGAATCGGCTTGCACCAAACGACCGCGAGTCGGTGACTGAGATGCCCATGCTTGAGAGCAGCTCTCGGATTGGCGAGTCGATCGGAAGGTCGAGTACGGCAGCCTCGAAGCTGGCCTTGCGGGTCTGCAGCATGCTCTTCGCGGTGATCTGGAGCGCCTTTTGCATGTTGTCATTGGCAATCTGGACCGCGAAGACGTCGCTCTGCGGCAGGGTGCTGAAGAACGAGTGCATCTGCATGAGCACGCCAAAGATGTCGATGCCTTCGAAGGGGTTCAGGGCTTCGGCTTGCATCGACGTGATCTTGAGCAGCAACCGACCAACGACTTGATCCAGCGAGTCCTTGTGCATCAAGTGATTGAAGCTGTCGCGAGCATTGTACTCGCCCACGTCATTGCGAACGATACGCTGGAGGACAGTGATGATCGACGGGTACAGATCTCCGGCACGGATCTTCTTGGTCGCCATCACGAGGATCGAGTTGAGGGCCTTCTGGATATAAATCAGCCGTCGTCGATCAGCGGGTAGCGTGGAAAACTCGACAGACGTGATGTTCGCTGTCGGTGCGGTGCCTTCGAAACGCGGGTCCAGCAGCTTACCCGTGGTCTCGAGAATGATGCGCTCGACAACATGCCGCTGGATATCTTCCACAGCGTCGCTATCGAAGAGTGTGCGCAAGGTCGACAGTGCGATGGTCAGAGTGAGCAAACTCATTGGCCTTGTCGCATCACCACGGCCCATGCTGCCATGAATGCAATCGCACAGTCGAATGGCGAGCTCGTTGATGTGCTTGCGGAGGAACTCGAGTTCGCCGTGCTCGGACGGGTCCAACGTGATCGAATACAATGCCTTCATCGCTTCGACACCCGCTACAAACGCAGGCGAGTGCTCTGGCACGATATCCTTCTCCGGGGTGAAGAGCTCGTCCAACGGCCGCATCAGCATCTCGTGGATGATGGACGCCTCATCTTGAGGCTCCTTCGCTGGTGTCATCATCACCACGTCCTCATCTTCTTCTTCTGGCTCGGGGTGAACTCCGTTTTGAGCAAACCCAAACGCGGACGTGGACGCTGCGACCGGGATGTTGCTGAAGTCTCTGGCTCCAGCCATGGGCGTCGTCGACGAGGCAGTTGGCATTCGCGGGGGAGTCCGAGACAGAGCAGCTGTGCTCGGGTATCCAAAGCCTGTGCGTTGCGGCACAACTTGCGTGGGCACTGCTGGAGCTGCGGGTGCTGACACGACAGATCCAGGCGGGAGGTACTTGATCTTGGTCGAGAGCAGATCCATGCCTTGCTGGCTCGTGACTCCAGTGAATCGGAAGAAGCGATCCATGTCGTCACCCATCTGCACGTAGACAGAGACGAGTGCCGCGATCGCGCTCTCTCGGATCTCCTTTTCGTGAGCACTCACGTACTTGCCGATTTCCTTGATTGCTCGCTTTCCCACCGCCGTCACACCGTGTGACTTGACGATATGATCGATGAGGTCGATGCACTCGCATCGACTCTTGATGTTCTTGGACGTGTTGAAACAATCCACCAGGTAGTTGACGTAGTTCTCCATGTTGTACACGTCGACCACAAGCCGCATGATGTCTCGAATGCGCAGTCGGAAGCGGATCTTCGCTTGGCCACTTTCTTGCAACAAGTACGGGAGCAGAATCGCGGCTTCAACGTCGTCTAAGTGGTAGCCGATACCCTTGAGTGACTCGAACAGCTTGACGAGGACTTCGAGCAACTTGGCGAGTGCTTGCACGTTGTTGTCGACGATTCGAAGGGAGCACCACTTGAGGATCAGATCCAGTGCAGCCAGCACTTCTTGCTGCTGTGTGGAGATACAAGTCATCATGTCTGACATCGCCGCCAGCATTCCTTTCTCGAGCGTCGGAGCAAACAATTTCGCGTGGAGCTCTGGTGACAAGTACGGTCTCCACTCTGCTTCGATCTCGGCCTTCCGGTTGTTCATCTCGCTCTGCGAGATCGGATCGAAGATCCACTTGTTGAACTGACCCTTGCTGAGTCGAGCAGCCTTGCCGTTGTTCATCTTCAGCATACCCGTCGACGGTATCTCATCTTGAACGGATCCACCATCACCATCACTGCTCTCTGCCCTGAAAGAACCAGTGGTTCGTCCAAGTCCCGAGCGCGCGATCGATCCAGTGCGAACAGGAACTGACCCTGGTCGTCCGAGATGGCTACCATCGTTGTCAGCGGTGGCGGAGACAATTGATGGTGTAGAAGCTTGAGCGGCGGGAGGAGCGACTGCCTGTTGTGGTTGCGCGGGAGCAGCCTGCGCAGTAGATGGTACGAACGCTGCTGCCAACTCGCTCGCCTTGTCAATGAGTGGTTTCAGCGCACGCATTTGCGCAGGCTTCACGTCTCGGCAGCCGTTTGTCAACACGGCAACTTTGCCCAAGGCTTTCATGACGAAAGCCAGCACCTGGACCGCCTTTTCTCGCGCCTCAGACGATTTGTCCATGAGGCCACCTTGCACAGTTGGCACGACGAGGCACGACAGATCAAGGCGCTGATCACAGGCCTTCAAATGCTCAGCCAGCCAGCCGAGTAATTCCGCACGACCAACCGGATTCGCGAGCGCCTCAGCCACAGAAGAGAGTAGGCTGTCGAGGCACGTGGCTGACGTCTGATTGTTGTGGCGGACCCACTTGTGCAGCGCTTCGACCGAGGCAAGCTGCATGTTCTTCTTGTTGTCCGACACGCCGCTCAAGAGGCTTGGACCAATCAGCTTGGACATCTTGCCAACCTCAGGGCCAATACTTGTCGCCAAGACGCCGATGACTTGCGCGGCTTTCACTTTCAGGTTTGCATTCGAGTCTGAAAGCCGAGCCTTCATCAACTTCATCAACTCCATCACTGGCTTCGTGAACTCGATCGCGCAGCCAGCGCCTTCACAGATGCTCTGGATACTTTCCATCGCCGCGAGCCGCTTCTTCCACGCGGTCTTATCGTCTTCACACTTGAGGTCCGCGACAAGTTCCTTGGTGATTTGAGCACTGATATCCACGCGGCCAAACAGAGCTCCGGCGTCAGCTTTCGCACCGGCTGCCAGCTCATCGGCATCCTTGATCTGGCGCTTCGCGTTGTTCGCAGCCTTCGCTGGATCGAAGCCGACCTTCTTGAACTCCGCATCCACGGTCGACGCCAGAGCTGGCTTCCAGCTGTCGAGGTTGAGAATCGGGAGAAGTGCTGGGCCGAGTTGCGAGTACATGGTGCCAAGCAGAGAGATCGCGTTGCTTCGAACTTTTGGGTTTGCTGACTCGAGGCCAAACGCACCCTTCGCATAGTCGACCAACATACGGGGATTGCACACCGTCACACCGAAGTCGCTCACGCATTCGCCGACGACAACCAGCGCTTCCGCATGCACCAGTGGCGCCTTGACGTTGCTCATGTGGTGCACGATGCACCCGATCACATACGCTGGGCTGACCGCTTCCGAAAGCTGTAGCACCATCGACTTGATAGTGTCGCTTGCCTTCTTGTCGCTCAACTTGTCGACGCCGGCAGGAACCGCGAGACAAACCACGCCTCGAGGGAACTTGCCCGCCGTGTGCTCAGCGAATGTGACAACCGCTTGGAAGGCGCTCTTGAGAACGTTGATGTTACTGTCCTTGAAATCCTTCACTTGCTTGGACATGAACACCGTGAGCGCTTCGATCACTCGCAGGCTCATCTGGCTTGCATTGTTCCGTGCGAATTCTTCCAACCGCTCGATGGCTTCCTTGCGCTCCATCCATTTCGAGCTGGCGAATCCTTGCGTGATGGCACCCCAGGAATCCATCTGAAGATCAAGAAGGACGCCTTCAGCTTCTTCTGGCCCGACGGAGTTCGAAAACGGCGCAAAGTCGTTTGAGGCAGAGCTCGAACCACCACCACTCGATGTAGCAGCTTTTCGGGCCGCAGCGGCAGGTGCTGTCGCCTTTGGAGTCGATGGTTCAGCTGCTTTGCCAGCAAGCCGTGAAGGTGGTGCGCGTGCTGGTTTGGCCGACGCCGAGCGAGAGGCAAGAGCACGAGGAGCCGCTGACGGCGTTGTAGGAGGAGCTTCGGACATCTCAGTATCTGGGATCTCTGGAGCTGATCGGCCTGTGGAACCAGCACTCGACGGGCGACTGACACTGGCTGATGCACTTCCTCCACCCCCAACGGCTTGCTGAACTGCCTTGAACGAACGTGGGTTCTTCCTCGACAGGTCATCCATCAGCTGACTCGTAAACTCCGCAGTCTTCTCGGATGCCTTCACCAGCGCAGCGAAGGAATCAACCGCTGCTTTCCGAACGCTCGGATCAACGTCGTCCACGGCGCCGACAAAGAGCGTGCCGAAATCCACCACCAATGCCCGATCTGCGAGGTTGACCAGCTTCTTCTCAATACAACGAGCCATGAAGCCAATCGTCTGGACTCGCGCCTGGGGTGCTTTGTTCTTGGACGCGTCGACGCCGAACCGAATCTCCTCCATCATCATGTCGATACCCATCGAATGCTGCAGAAACAAGTCGAGCGTGTTGTTCACCGCGTTCAGGATCACAGCCTTCTTGTCGGACAGCTTCTTCATCAACTCTGGATACATCAACCGAGCGTTCTGCGTGAAGTTCTTCCTCAAACCGTCTGCGAGTGCACCCAGAACCTCGATCGACTTAGCAACGATGTTGACGTTGGAGTCATTCGACAGCAGCTTGAGGGTGTTCACAAGTTCGTAGTACTCGCCATTTGCGAGCTTTGGCACGGGTCCGATGAGATCCAGCACGATCTTCAGCGCTTCGACCTTTTCGCTCCATTTGGGTTGAGCTAGCTTGGTCCGGAACTCGGTCTTCGGGAGCTTCTCGAGCAGATTCACAGTCTCTGCGAACTCTCTGGGATCAAACGCCGCACCAGCAGCTGGCTGACTACCGCCCGCTCCTCCCTTTGCTGCAGCACGACCAGGCACAGCAGCTGGCTTAGCACCGCGGACAAACTTGGTAGGCTGAGCCTGACCAGCCACGACATCCTTCGTGAGTGCCTCGTACTCGGTTTGCTGGGCTTGACGAAGGTTGGACACCACATCTTGGACAAGGGATGGGCCCGTCCAACGATGAATCTCGACCAAAATATTCAACGCAATCGGACGAACGCCGTTGACTGTCGACTCACACAGTGCTGGAAGCGCCGCTTTGACCACCTGGACGGGGACAACTCGAGGGCCGAACGCCTTCATACCTTCCAGGATAGACGAGACACAAGCTGGTGGCACCTTAGGCTTCTTGTTCTTGGTTCCTTCGATCAACGCCGCGACTGTGTCTTCCGCTGCACCCGCTTCAATGAACGCTGACACCAGCTCTTCACACAGCTTCACGGTACCAGGACGTCCGGAAAAGCCTTTATCCACGATGCGCTTCATGACACCAGGCACGACGCCCTTGTGGAATGGCTCGACGTGCTGCGCATAAGCCAGCACTGCTTGAACACCCGCCTCCATGGCGCTCGCGTTCGCGTCTTCGCACATCTTGCTGAATATCTCGAGCAAAGGCGATACGTCGTCGCCACGGGTACCTGGCTGCTCACACAGCGCCTTGATTTGCTCGTAGGCTACCTTGCGCTCCTTCCAGTTCTTGTCGGCGACTTTTTCTAGTAGCGTTTCCACAGGAGGAATCTCTCCGGGTGATGAAGCGGGAGCAGCAGCAGGTGGAGCCATCAGGCCAGCATCTCCCATCATCGGCGCTCCGGCTGATGCCATCGGTGTGTCGATGACCATCATGGTTTGCGCTGATGGAGCTGGTATAGGAGCAGCAAACCGTGGCGGTGCCGGCGCCACCATTCTCGGTGGAGTTGGCGCGGACATCTCTGCATCTAAATACTCGGGCATTGGTGGACCAGGTACACGCGTTTGAATCACGGGCGTGGGCGGCACCGCAATTTCCACTTGCATCGGCACTGGCGGAGGTGCGACGGGGACCTGCACGTCCATCATAGTCACGTCGTCTTCCGGCACCTCCATTGGTTCGTCGCGGACCATCGGGCTGTTTTGCATCTGCATACGGCGCTGTGCGAATCGCGGAGGAGGAGCACGCTTGGCCGCCACTGCGATTGGTGGCGAGTTCATCACGCCTCCCTTGGCCGCGGGAACTGGCGGCGAGTTCGCGACGCCCCCTCGCACGATCGGTGGTGGAAGAGTCTGGTCCATCGCATCGCCGTCTGCGTTGTCGTATTGGATATTGGACGAGATGCTCTTGGTGATGTTGAGCAACATCGAGACATCTTCGCCGGCGCACAAGCGGCACTTGCAGCTCATATTGCGTAAACACTTCTCCTCCATGGTGGCGCGCGGGTTCTTCTATGGATGGAGAGGGTCCTTGTGGGCAGATTCGCGTCGTGTGGTGCGCGCACGACGTCGTGGAAGGAAGGGCTTCCGTCGGGGATGCCGGTCGCGCTTTCGTTGCCGGTAGATTTCTGATCAAGGGCTTTTCTTGCACAGCGAAAGATAACCTCCCCGCCAACCCCAAATAAATTACCAACAGGATAGTGTTCGAAACCAAAGACAAGGAAATCTATCTAAATACGTTCTTAACTGAAGTGTGCGGCCATGAAATATTTCGGTCAACTTCAAACCCAATTTTGAAATTTGGCGCGCAGACCCAGATTTCCGTTTGAAGAATGATGGTCATGTGTGGTTGCCCCACCCAACGCAGGAGGAAAAGCCACGAGCGCACGATGACAGAGGAGGCGGCGAGCGTGCTCGCGTGGTACGAGCACTACGCGAGGGTATGCGAAGACCCCGCGCGCGCCACGCGTCCGTCATTCACGACCCTTCAGCTGCTGCAGTTGGCGTACGCGTGTTTGCCATGGTTACGTGGAGGGCGGGTCAAGTCTAACGATGTGGGTGTTCAGTTTTCCAGTTCAGTACAGCGAAGTCGTCGAGCGGCGCCTCGCCCTCGGTGCTGACGAATGGTTATGCGTGGTCGCGCTGCTCGAGGCCTTCTTCGAGGTGTGTGTGTGTGGGTGAGAGCGAGAGGGAGATGTGTGTCCCACGGAGCTGGTTCAGAGGCTCTAATGTGCGACCTTCGTGCAGGTGGAACTAGACGTCGTTCGAGGAGTGTTGCGGGACGAGATGACGTTGGAGGAAGCCGTAGAACTCGCCGAGTTTGTTCACATACTGGAGTACGTCGTGTGTGCGGTCGTGCAGTGCGACAACAAGGCGCGGTTCGTGCGCGACATCTTGACCATGGACGATAATGTCCAAGTCGATATCATGGCGGTGATCGAGCGAGTGATGATCAAGACCGCGAGCATGACAAGCACAGAGAGCCACAGCCCCGAGCAGCAGAATACTGGTGCCATCGACGAAGCGGATACGCTCAGAACGAGCCAACATGAGCCACCAGCGTCGCCACTGTCGACCTCACATCGTGATCTCGATGTATCCATGGCGTCGACCACAAGATCACCACTGCATTCGACGCGCAACGCCGAGCTGGAACGCCTGAAGCGAGAAAACGATATTCTCAAGCAGGACAGCGTACGTGCTTCGCAGATGTTGCTCTCGACGGATGTGAGTCGGTGCTGACGGTTGGATGTGAACAGGCTCACGTGGCAGCAGACCTGGCAGACGCACAAGCCAAAGTGCAGCAGATCGAGACTGAAAATGCGAACTTGCGCCGCAGTGTGGAGGAGCTACGGCTGCAGAACGAGATGGATGTGCTAAAGAAGGAGAGGGCAGTGAGAAGCATGTTTGACGAACGGCTTCACACACTACAACACCAGCTTGATACCGTGACTGCAGAACTGGTGGAGAAGTCAGCAGTAGCCAAAGACGTGAACGAGCTTCGTGATGAAGTGGATCTCTTGCGGCCTGCTGCTGAGAAGCTTGCCAAGGCGGAGGGTACCTTGGCAAAGTACAAGCAGAAAATTGAAGAACTTGGGTCGGCAAAAGAGAAGTTGCGGGTACGTTCTCGCTGTGAACTAAGCTGGCGTCAATCTAGTAAACTGACTAACGACTCCGTCAACGATAGCGAATTGAAGAAGCCAACGCTGAACTTGTGGAGAAGAACCTCGCACTCGAGAACCAAGTTGCTAAGACTTCTTCGGTTCAACGCAAACTCGCCGAGTCCAAAGAAGCCAACACCGCCATTGTAGGTACTCGATATTTTCATGCACTCCTTCTGAAAATTAACGCGCAATACTTGCAGCAATTCCGCCTCTCCGAGCTCGAAGCCCATATCAACCGGCTCACGTCTGATCTCGAAGTGAAGCGCACGGAGTGTGAAGTATCTTCTGCTGCCCTTGCTGAAGCTCGAGCTTTGAACCAACAGCTGCAACACAGCATCGAGCAACAAGCCGAGGGAGGTATTACTGGCACGATTCCAACCAACGCGGGAGCGGCAGGAGGCATCAGTGAGCTCAACCCGGAACTAATGGAGAAGCTGGCTCGACTGGAGTACGAGAACATCCATTTGCGAAGTCAGGTGGACGGCACTACGTCCGAGCGAATCGAGTCCCTCATCGATGACCTCGACGATGCGAACCGGATGAAGAAGTCGTTCGAGACGAAGTATTTCGACACGTGTACCGTGCTTGAGGAGACGAACGTGAAGCTTGCTGCCTCAGAGCTTCGTGCGATGGAACTGGCGAGTCACCTTGAAGGCCGCAATCTGGAGCTTGAAGCCATGGCGAAAGAACGAGATGATCTCAAGGAACTCGCGGAAAGAAACGCCAAAAGAATCGCGCAGCTCACTGTCGTCGTCGACGAGAAGCGTACAGAGATTGAGACGCTCAAGAATGAAGTGATGAACAACAAGGAAACCCACAAGCAGGCGATTCTCAACCTGCAGAACCATTTCGAGTCTGACAAGGAGCAGCTCTTCCAACAGCAAGCGACATTACAGGCCGAGTTTGATGAGTACATTGCGAGTCACGGAGTGCTCAACGAAGAGGCTCTCGCCAAGGAGCGCGCACTGCAAGAAGAGTTGGTTCAAGTGGCCAAGAGCTTCGGCTACGAGGCGCTGTGCAGCGAGCTGTCTGTCCACGAACAGGTTCGTCGCCTCCATGAAGTCGCCACCCAAGTGCAGACGCGAATCGAAGCGCAGCAGACTAAGCTACGTGACGCCGTCAAGACGCAGCTGGAGACGAATCGGAAACTCATGGCTGTGAATCAGGCGATCAGAAACGAACTCGCCAAGAAGGAGGCCCAAGTCATCCAGCTCGAGAATGCCGTCACTCGTCTTGACTCCAAAGTCATGCTGTATGAACGCGAACGCGCCCACTTCTCATCAGAA
Source organism: Pythium chondricola (assembly GCA_023337575.1). Classification (NCBI taxonomy): domain Eukaryota; phylum Oomycota; class Peronosporomycetes; order Pythiales; family Pythiaceae; genus Pythium; species Pythium chondricola. The sequence continues at coordinate 56,028 of JAADXF010000025.1, forward strand.
GCGAGTGGTGCGCCACGTGATTCGGATCGATCGACTGGCTTGCAAATGGGCGGTCATGCGCAGGAGCTGTTTGACGAGTTCGAGAAAGCACGTAAAGAGATCAAGGAGCTCCGTGACCAGCGTGCTCAGTGTCAGTGCTCTGCTCCAGGCAACGACCAACCGCACGCGATCAAGTCGTACCTCCAGGAGAGAGTCCGTCAGCTCGAGTTAGCGAGATCCCATGAAGAAGCTAAGAAGCGAGAGCTGCTGTTGGTGAACGCCAAGCTGATGCAGGACCAGCAGCAACTGCAGGCGAAGAACTCGATCGACTCGAAGGAAGTGCTCGCACTCAGGGAGAAGCTCAACACCTGGATGCTACGGGACGAACGGCGCAGAAAAGAACACGAGCAGTTCTCGGCCAAGCTTCGAGCACTCGAGGAAGAGAATAAGCGGTTGCGTACGGGCCATCGCAATACGAACAACCAGTCATCTTCTCGGGCGGTGGGTAGTGATGTGTCCCCACCAGCGTCCCAGGAGGTTGGAAACGATGCCATCGCGCGCGCTGTTTCCGTCGACAACTTCGAGCAAGAGAATGTACCTCTCGAGGATGCGCCATGCGAACGAGATCATTCGTCAAGTCCGACGCGAGTTCTGATCAAGCGCAAGCTCAACGAGTCTGCTGATGATGGGAGTGAGACCGTCGTCGAGACATCCGAGACCGACCCGGACCCTGAACCGCTTATGGCTGCGCCCATGACAGCTCCTCGAACCAAGCGGCGGATGTCGCACTTCTTCTCGAATCGCATGATGCAAGCAGCGCAGCGAGAACCTGAAGAGAATCCTTCCGAGTGTCAGCAACAATAACAAGAAATATGAAATCGCACCAAAATGGAATCCCCTTGTTCAGCTTGAGCATCTCGGGCATGGCTGCCGTACCGCATTCGCGCTGGGAACCTTGACTCCCGATGCCTCAACGAAGACACGAACACTTAGAAATCCCAGCGAGGGCGCTCGAGATGGACGGTGCGCTCCACCACAAACGGAGCGGCGAAGCTCATAATGCGTCCGGCGACGCGCTCATTCATGAATGCGCTTCCGAAGCGTCGACCCCCGGCACTCAGAAACGCTAGGCGGGGTCGAAGAGCAAGCGGCCCGTGAAGAAGCTGCCTGTGATACTTTTGAATGTCCCATTCAAGGCGCAATTTCTGGTCACTGAAATCCGATGGTTGCAGGATATCCAAGTGCTGAAGTGTCCCTCGATCGTCCAGAACTTCAGCGATGAGGTCTGCCGTGGATTGTCGAAGCGGAATATGCGTGTCGTTGATGATACGTAGCTTCTTGAGCGTCTTCTTGATCGCGCTGTCGTCCAAGAAGAGGCGAAGAAACGATTCGAACGCGACGATCGGCACGGAGACATCCTTGAGAGCGAGCGAAGATACTTGACACATCTGGTTCTCGGCCAGCTTCGAGAAAATGTCCAGCGACTTGAGCTCCACGCCACGAATACCGACACTCTGCAAGTTAGGGCACGTACGAAGACATGCCGAGATGCAGTCTTCGTTGAGTGCTGGAGCTGATAATTGTAGGTGGCGAAGGTCGGACATCTTGAGCGCCCTCATCAAGCGGAGTAGCTGAGCATGGTGTGAATCTGCGAAATAGTCAACTCCACGCGAGACTCTCTGAGACAGCTTAAGGTTCAGCAAACGCAATCGAACCGGACCTCGTGATCGTGAGGCAACCCCCGGACTGGCCGCACCATCTTCCGCCTCGCGTGGACGCTTGTTTGAAACCGACTGACGCAGAATTCGACCGAATCCTAGGCCCGGAAGAAAGACGTCCAGCGTCGATTGGCGAGACTCGTCAACCATAACCACGGCGTCGTAGGAGCTCTCAAGTGCCACAACATACTCGTCGACTCCACCAGGACCTAAGAGTTGCACTTTGGCAGACTCGCGCACCGTCACGTGAGAGCGCAATGGGCACTTGCCAGACTCCTGCAGCCCCTTTCTTCCAGTGAGGTGCTCGTACAAGTATCCGAGTGGGTCTTGAGCATTCATGATTGCCGATACGATATCCATGGCTTCCTTGTCGAGCTCAAATAATTGGAAGTCGAGTGCCTCGATGGAGCTGGTCGAGGCCGCCGAAAACAACGCGTACACTAGCCATGCCCACACTGTCTTGTGGTTTGACGTAGCATTATCGAAGACACCTCCGTAAACACGGATCGACCGAAGACTTTGCGTGTTCGTCACAGCTGAAAAGATCGGTGCCAGGTAGCATGGGCGCAATAACGGCGCTGGATCGAACACCCTTGGTCTGCAGAGCTGAAGGTGGCGCACTCGCGTTGATCTTCGTGGAATCAAGCCGCACACGGCGCGAACGAACGAGCTCCACGCAGCGATCATCTCTGGTCGGTCTTCATAGTAGGCGAGACAAGGAGGCGTCAACGAGAGTACCTCAACGCCCGTGTTGAGCAAGTGCTGGAGCTCGTCGAACACTTCCTCATGGAAATCGCAGTCAAACAACTGCAACTCGATCGCGTCCAACTTGAACACGAGCATCGCCTTCTTGCCCCCGCTTGCTGAAGACCCCGATTCTTTTCCTCAAGTTCCCGCATTCCGACCACCATCTTTGTAACACCTTGGATCCCTTTCACGTGGCTCTTGTGCTGGCCACCACGGTTGGTGACCGCGACCCGTACCGGGATCGGCGCCATCTTGGACACGTCCACTCCCTTGGCCGCAGCCACGCGTACGGCTTGCGCCATGTCGGTTTTGAACTCCTTGCTCAGCACACGCGTCCCGAAAATGTCTTGCATCTTGGTCCAGTCGTACTCGTTCAGCCCAGTCAAGTCAGAAAAACCGACGGCAAACTTGCGTTCGAGGCGACCAATGGGCATACCGAACTTGGCCGGCACCGTGAACTTGGCCACAACATCCAGCTCCTTCTTCCACGCGTCGTAGTCAACCTCTGCGAGCAAAGTTGTTAGGAGTATTGCCTCGCACGTCCTGTGGTAGTCCTTGATGTAATGCTTGCGATGGTAATACACAGGACTCGTCGGCAAGAACCGAAACGAGAGCCACCAGTCGTCCGCGGTACGACCGATGCCGGCATGCGGTGTATCTAAGCGCTCGGGATCTTGGATCTTGAGCTTCGCGAGGCGCAGCTTGGCGAACCACTTGTGCAGGAACTGCCACTCGACAGGCAGCGTGGTGGCCGGTTCCCAGTCATCTTCGTCGGTGTCTCGGTAGCGCCAACTGGAGGTGCTGTGGCCCTCGTCGTCGCAGATGAACGGGTTAAACTCCTTCGGGGGCCCCTTGCGCGGCGCATCGTAGTCGTCATCGTCGTAGAATTCGCCGTCCGAGAGCAACTCGTCGTCGCTCATCCTTGCTTCTGGTCTCGGTGGTTGCTTCTCGGTGTTTCTTTTTGAGTGTGCCATGGTTTTCGCGCCCTCATTGGAGGTGACAATCACTCCCAACGGCAACTTCAGTTTTGGATATTTCATTTTTGTTTCTGATATTGCAATTATATTATATGGAGAGACAAAGTCACTGAAATCGAATAAAAATTGATTTGATCGGGCAACTAGCCTCTGTACCAACGCAGACTATGCAGCCAGAAGATGTGGATCTCGAGTCGGGCTGAGTGACTACATCCACCACGGGTTGTCTGGTTCATCTTCAATGTTCACGGTTCGCTCGTGTGTAAGAGGGGCGGCAAACTCGAAGATGCTGGCGGCGAGATCCTCCGTGATGCCAACGTGAGAATTCGTCTCGGAAAGTTGGCGGACGACAGAGAGGAAGGCGACGTGGGACTTGAGTGGTAGGGGCGTGGGCAGAAGCTGCTTGTGGTACTGCTTCGTTCTCCACCTGATCCCGCGCTGAAAGTCGTGACTAGGATAAATGCCTCTCTTCTTGATGTGTAAGTGGTTGAAGGTCATCTTGTCCCGAAGGACGTTGGCGATGAGAGTGGCGGTCGACTTGCGAAGATTCGTGAACACTTCGTCCACGAATCGCAGCTTCTTCACGTGCTTCTTGATTGAGGAGTCAGTTAAGAACTGACGCAGGAAGGCATCGAACTCATCGATCGGCACGGATCCGCCGTCAAACTGCAACGAAGACACCTGGCAGGCGTGCTTCTCGTAAGCGTCCGTGAACACTTGCATTGACTTGAGTGTTCCACCTTTGACGCGAAGACTCTGCAAGTTGCAGAAGTATTTGAGGCAGCTTGAAATCAAGTCTTCATCCAGGAGACTGCACTCCAACCGCAGCGCATGGAGTTTGGATGGGCTGAGGAGCTTCATGAAGCGCAGGAGCCTGGCGCGTGATGCCTGAGCGACTTCTGGGGAGAGGCTATCTCTTTCGTGCTGCCAAGAGACGAGACTTACATCGAGCTCGAGCGAGTTTAGTTGAATCGGCATCGACCCACATGTCGTGCCCAGCCACCGATCACCGTTTTGCTGTTGACTCGAGTCGTCTCTTTGGCGCTTCTTGGAGATCGATGACCGAGTCACCCGACCAAAACCCACCCCTGGAAGATATACGTCAACCGTATGCCTCTTTGGCTCATCGACCATCACTACGCCTTCGTATGACTCGCGGATGGTGACGACAACGGCTTCCGATGCCTAGATGCCCACGAACTGGACCTTGGCACCTTTGGCAACAACAATACTGGCTCGAGGTGACGGTTGCATAAGTTGAGCCGTTCGCGTTCCGGTGAGTTGCTCCCACAATCTGCCAAGGGGATCAGCATCTTGAGCGATCGCTTCGATACGATCCATGGCCTGCTCACCGAGCTTCAGTTCACGAATGGCCACATTATTGACAGATTCAGAGAAGCGAAGAGCAAACGCCATCCATTACCAGACCGTCTCGTTCTTCTCAATGTCGGAACTGAAGCTCGATGCATCAAAATGGATTGATTCGAGGCCACGAGCACTTGCAAGAGCCGATAATAGGCACGCCAAGTAGCATGGGCTCATGAAGATCGCGCCAAACTCGGTAGCGAGGAAGAGATGCCGCACACGCGTCGTCATGCCCGGCTTGACTCGACACACGGCGCACAACAGTAGACTCAATGATTCCATCAGCTCCGTCTCCTCCCAGAGGTTGTAACAGTGTGCGAGCTCGGGCAGCGCTAGCGACCGAACGCTGACACCGGTGCACAGTAAAACTCGGATCGCATCAAGAACTGCAGCATGGCAGTGCGCATTGCCGAGCAGTAAATCGATCGATTCGAGCTTGAACACCAATGGGAGAAAGTTCTTGCTTGCGCGTGGCTGCGTACCTCGAGTGTTCAGCATGTCTTTCATGGTATTCACGGTGTTCACGATGTTATAGACCCCCTTGGACTGCGATCGACACTTTCCTCTTCCGGGCTTGAAAGTGATGTGAACTGGAATCGGTTCCATCGTGATCACGTCCAGCCCCTTGGACATGGCGATGCTCATGGCTTGCGCCATATCAGCCTTGAACGCCTTGCTGAGCACATTTGCTCCGAACAAATCCTTCAACTTGACCCAGTCGTACTCGTTCATCGTCGCATCGTCGCCAAACTCGAAGGCAAACTTGCGTGCAAGTCGACGAATAGGCATGCCGAACTTGTCGGGAGCACGAAACTCGCTCACCGTGTTCAGCTCTCTTTTCCACGCGTCGTAGTCGATCTCTGCGAGGATCGTCGTAAGCAGCAATGCTTCCCGCATCGCTCGGTAGTGCTTGACATAATACTTGCGCAAGTCCCATCGAGGATAGTTGGGGAGGATGCGCACTGAGATCCACCAGTCGTCGGGGTCACGCCCGATGCGGATGCGGTCTGTATCAGGGTGGTGCGATTTCTCAATGCCGACACTCGCGTGACGAAGTTGCACAAACCACTTGTACAGGAACTTCCACTCTGATGGCAACGTGGATTCAGGCTCTTCTTCTTGGCGCCGCGTCTCGTAAGGGTCGTATTCCTCCGGTTCCATGAAATGCGCGTCTTCAAAGTCGCCACCCTCGTCGTAGTCGTCCGACAGCTCGCTGGGAATCTCGTCGTCGCTCATATTGTCTCTAGTCTTGGTTTCCCTTGGTTTCCCTTGGCGCGCACCTCAACCTTATCACGACCATCACTCTTGCATGCAATGTACTATGATAGGGTAACTCTATACAACCTTGAAGTGATTTGTTAAGTTCGAATCTTCCCACTAAGTGCGTTTAACCATCTGACTAAGTTCGCTCCGTCCATTCATCACCTTCGTCAAACCACCAAGAAGAAGAATGCCGCGTGACAAGACCAAGAAGCAGAAGCCGCGATCAAGCACCAGCGAGCGGCAGCAATGGGAGCACATCCCTCGCCTCGTCGTCTTCGACTTGGACTTCACGCTCTGGTACCCGGAAATGTACGAGCTAGATGGCGCGCCGTTCAAGAAGAACCCAAACACCGGCGCCGTCATCGACCGCAGTGGCGAACAGGTCCATTTCTTCCCCGCGGTGCACAGCGTGCTGAGCATCCTAGAGACCGATCCGCAGTTCAAAGACACGACCGAGGTCGCGGTCGCATCGAAAACCACCGAGCCACAATGGGCCAAGACGTGCATGCGCCTCATGGACGTGGACGTCGCGGACCAGAACGAAACCACTGGCCGCAAAACAGCACTCCAAAGCGTCGTGGATTACGAGGCGATCTACCCGCGCAACAAGCGCATCCACTTTGCACAGCTGAAAGAACAGAGTGGCGTCGAGTACGAGGACATGCTCTTCTTTGATAACGAGTACTACAACACCGTCGATGTCGGGCGGCTCGGCGTGGTGTGCGCCTACTGCCCGCAGGGCCTGAGCAAAGGCGCGTGGATACAAGGCATGGAGGTGTTCCAAGAGGCCAAGCGGAAAGCTGCCGCTGGTGTATCAACTATGAAAACACGAGGCGGAGATGATGGCGAGTACTAGAACAGGTTATACTGTATAGTAGCGGGCGATGGAATAGAGCTCCTCGACTACATCCACCACGGGTCGTCCACTTCGTCCTCAACGTTCACTGTTCGTTCATGTGTGAAGGGCGCGGCGAACTCGAAGATGCTAGCGGCGATCTCTCGCGTGATGGCTCCGTGGTCACTCGCCTCGGAGAAATGACGCGCGATGGAGAGGAACGCAAGCTTCGCAGCAGGTGGCAGTGGTGTATGCAGTGGTTGCTTGTGGAACTGCCGCGTCCTCCACTTGATCACACTCGAGGTTCGCATGTAGCTGAATCTCCTGCACACGTGGAAGCAGTCGAACGTGCTCGTGTCCTCGAGGACTAGGGCGATGAGGTCGGCGGTCGACTGGTGCAGGCGAATCATATCGCCATCGACAAAGCGAATCTTCTTGAGCTTGTGCTTGATCGGGTGGTTCATGAGGAAGAGCTGAAGAAACGACTCGAAGGCATCGGTTGAAACTGCGATTCGCTCAAATCGGAAGGATGATACGCGGCAATCACGTGCAGTGTAGGCATGTGACAACCACTCCAACGACTGGAGCTCTCCACCACCGACACGTAGGCTCTGCAGGTTCGGGAAGAGCTCCAGGCACGCAGCGAGGCACCCATCGTCGAGCACGATCGCTTCCAACCACAACGCCGTGAGTCTTGATCGGTCGAAGACCTTGAACAACCGCAGGATGTTGGCGCGACGCACTTCAGCAACCGAGGGCGGGACGCCGTCTCTCTCTTCGTGTGGGGTCTCGCATTTGACTCCAAGCTTGAGCGATTCGACTTGAAGTGATTGGACAGACTCGTTGACGATATTACGAACGTCGGATGGCTGGCTGGAATCGTCTCGTCGCGACCGCTTATTCGAGACTGACGACCGCTTGATGCGGCAGAGACCCACGCCAGGCAGAAACACATCGATCGTGGTGAGCTTGGGCTCATCATGGACGACGACGCCTGCATACGCTTCACGAAGGATCATGCATGCTTCTTCGGATTGCCCTAGACCGAGGAATGCGACTTGAGAGTCCTTGTTTATGACAACACTTGATCTGGAGGTGGGGCAGCCACGTCGCACACTGAGTGCTGTGCCAGTCATGTGTTCCCACAATCGGCCAAGTGGGTCGGGGTCCTGAGCGATCGCTTCGATACGGTCGATAGACAGTGCATCGAGCTTGATGGACGTGATCCCGACCTTCTTGATCGAACTACACGAGCGCAGCGCGAACACCAACCACGACCAAACACGCTCGTTCTTTTCGACTTGGTGGCCGTACGACAGCGCGTCCAAGTCCAGCGATTCAAGCCCTCGAGCACACGCAAGCGCTGAAAATGCGCATGCCAAGTAGCACGGGTACATGAACGCGGCGCGGAAATCAGAGTGGATCGAGAGCTGGCGCACCCGTGTCGGAGCACCTGCCTTGACCCCGCAGACAGCGCGCATCAGTAGACTCCACGCCTCGATCAGCTCACAGTCTTCAGTCAGGAAATCGGTCTCTGCAAACGTCGGCAGCGACAGTGAGCGGATGGTCACACCAGTACACAATAGATACCGCATCGCATCGAAGACCTCCGCGTGGAATTGTGCTTGGTCAAGCCTGAGGTCGATCGCATCCAGCTTGAACACCAACGGGAGGATATTCTTGCCGGATTGGAACCCGCGGGACGCCACAATATCGTTCATGGCATTCACCGTGTTGATGATGTTGCAGATGCCTTTCGCGTGCGTGCGACACCGTCCTCGGCTTGGGTGGAAGCTGATTTTGACTGGAATCGGCTCCATCGTGGCCACCTCCAGCCCGTTGGACTTGGCGACATGCATGGCTTGCGCCATATCCACCTTGAACTCTTTGCTGAGTGCATTTCCTCCAAACAGATCCTTCAACTTGACCCAGTCGTACTCGTTCACGGTCATCTCGCTGGTAAACAGGAACGCAAACTTGCGTTCCAGTGGTCGAATGGGTATGCCAAATGTATCTGGCACGCGGAACTTGCTCACTGTGTCTAGCTCCTTCTTCCATGCGTCGTAATTGACTTGTGCGAGGATCACAGTGAGCAGCAACGCCTCCCGCGTCGTGCGGTAGTGCTTGACGTAGAACTTGCGCGCTTCCCACCGTGGACTCTCTGGCAGAATGTGGACCGAGAACCACCAATCGTCGGCGTCGCGACCGATGCGGATTGCGTCCGTGTCTGGGCGCGACGGGTTCTCAATGCTTAGCCTTGCGCGCCGAAGTTGGAGAAACCACTTGTGCAGGAACTGCCACTCGGATGGCAACGTGGACTCGGGCGGTGGTTCGCTTCCTCCTCGCTCGTACGGATCGAAATCGCGCGGCCCGAGCGGGCGAGAGACGCTGTAGTATTCATTCAGATCTTCATCCTCTGCCTCGTCGCCGTCGCTGTGCGAGAGCGCGCTCCGCAAGTCTCCCTCGTCGCTCATGTTCTTCACCAATAACTGATGATGCAGATTCGACCTCCAAACTGCAGATGACAATCACTCCTTCTCATGCTGACTAAAATGTACTGAGATAAGAGTTTACCGGTGCTTGAAGTCACGAAATGGGAGATCTTGTGGGGGGTGCACTGGTGTCGACCCCAGTCGATCAAGTAGCTGGAGATCTCGCGCGAGTTTGCGGTATTCCTCGCCCACAGATCGACTACCATCAACAGATCAAGGCCGTCAGCACCAACAGGTTCTCCAGACAAGCGGTTTTAGCAGGTCACGTACTCTTGTTGCTGTCCGAGGCTGCGCTTGAAGCCGTCCAAGTTGACACTGTCCACAAAGTTGACTGCCACAGCCACAGTCTTCCGGCACTGTCAGTTTGCTCCACTTCTAATGGCCGTGCTTGTATCACGTCTTACCTTTTCGAGGTTGCGCACTTGGTGTGGACAATCGGCTGGGATGAAAATGACTTCGCCCGCTTCCAAGATACCATCATAAACTTCACCAGGGCGCAGTAGATCCACCAGCTTCCTCTGCCCAAGCAAACTGGCGTTGAATCGCCCAGCCGCAGGCGCAGGGGAGGACGAGACGTCTTCGTACAGCGCTGCTGTGGCCGTCGGCTTGGCGATGGCCCAGTGCTTGCGCCCTTGGATCAACCCCATCCACGCAGCAGTGAAGCTCCAGTCTGAGTGCAGTGCTGACGCAGTGGACTCATCTCCGATGAACAGACTCGGCCAGTAGTCACGTTGCTTGAATCGAGGCGGGAGTGCCTGCATTCGATCATCGGTAAAGTACCTGGGGACGGCAAACGACTCCAACAGAGCTGGGCAGAATGTCGGGATGCTTGCATCGTGTAAGTAGAGATCAGAGTAGCCTGTTGGCCTGCACACAGCATTCAGACCGAGGACACGAGGGCGGTGACCCAACCAGGACACGTACCAATTTCGAGGCTCAGGCAAGGAAATGTCGTCAAGAAATCGACGCAGAGAGGTGGTAGCGACCGGCTTGATCCCAGCCCACATTGCATGGTCGCTTCCACTGCGTGAAACTGGATGCTTGAGTATGGCAGTAGCATCTCCACACGTATCGTTCAGGTATCGGAGTGACCAGAGCGGCACTCCAGGTGACCGCACAACTTGACTCAGGCCCTGGATGATCACGGGTGTTGATGATTCCGCGTGCTTGAGGTAGTCAGCGTACGAAAAGTTGGATACATGAACACGAGGGATCTGGAGTGGCGTCGACTGCTCCCTTTGTGCTCTGCTCTGCTGATCCAGCCGCTGCTCGAGTTCACGTACTCGTCGCTCGAGTCGATGGCGATCTGTCTTTGTCTGTAGGTACAAGTCCGTGTACGCTTGTGCTTTCTCATCAAGCTCTTTGAGCAATCGTTCTCTGTCCTTGCCCAGTTTCTTGATCATCGTGTCGATCGAATCCATTGCGCGATCAGTCGTTAATGGATCATGAGAGGCCGCGCGCAGGTCGGAGGCTGCCGCTTTCATCTCCAGCTCCAGAGACTTTCCATATAGCACTTTACGCAACCTTCCGCACGCTGCGGTGTCCAGATCGAATCGCTCACACGTGGCATCCACGCGCTCGTCGATCGTGGCAAAGTCCCCGGCATGCATCGCCAGTTTGATGGTCTGTTGCTGCTGGCTCTGTCCCTCTCGTACAATGCTAAGGGCAAAGTTGCCAAGCTTCTGGCTTGATAGCGTTGACGTGAAACCAGTTGGAATGGTCGCTGGACACGCACAACGATTGTCACCGGTAGTCGTGAGCATGCGCTCCACCATCGCGCAGTCCCTGGCCGAGATCTTGAACTCTTCACTGTCTTACGACCGACACCAGATCGTTAGTCCCGATCAGAGTGGACATACGTGCATCATTTCCACGCACCAAAACGCTAGCGCTGTGTGAGGAATCGAATCGCAGCATGAGTGGCGGAGCTCCACCTGCAAGGTTTCGCCCGTGGACGGCGAGAGCTGCACGAAGGTCTCGAGCGACCACGCGCTTCGCTCTGCGACAGCATCCAACTGTCCACTATGGATCACCACACACGCAGTAGCGATAATTGTGCGCAGACAGCGACAGAACGAGCGCATGAGGCGACGCTCCATTTTCACAGAAAGATTTTGATACGCAACGGTTCAAGCCAAACTCGTGAATGTTGCACGAATGTACCCAAGTATCTTGTTCAAGCAACCTTCACATGTAGCCATTCCACTACTCAAGAGCTCAGATCAGCTTGGCGACGTCTTCCAGCAGCAGCAAGTCGCTCCACTTCTTCAACGCAGCGTCCATTGTGTGCTGCAGGATCTCCTTCTCAGTAAGAAGAGCGCGTAGGATGTGGGCCTTCTTGACGTCCGAGCGATCGCGGCCAAGACGTTCTAGCTGGGCCTTGTCCTGGGCCAGCGTCGTTGGGTACTGGGCCAGCAGGTTCTTGCAGGTCGTTACCAGCGCCCTCGTGAACACAAACTCATTGCGCAGGCTGACGATCGGGTAGGCTTCGCCGTTGTCGTCCTCTGTTAGCTGCTGGTGCTTGTCCAATTCGGACGCGGTGAGCAGCTTGGTCTTGAGCGAGCGGATGAGCTGCGGATCGAGCTGGTCGCCCTGGTATCGCAGCACGTAGCTTCCGTTGATCGTCATGTTGTGGGACTCCAGAAGGTGGGTCTTGATTGATAGCAGTGAGTCGTTCGGATCCAGGAAGATCGATACCTCCATCGTTTCGACTGTGCTGGACGGCTTGGTGCGCGCGAGGCCATGGTTCATCATCAGCAGGCTCGTCGGCTTGGCGACGCCTAGGCTCATCAGCACTTCCTCACCCTTCGCATAGTCTTGCGGCGCGTACACGACGATACGTCGGCCCTTGTGGTCCAGTTCAACGTCATTCTCTGGGCAATCCGAGTCCAAACATAGGCCGATCGTGTCGAGAATCGGAGCGATCACGACTTCGTTTTCATTCTCCGTGAGTGAGAATGCCCGAGCCCAAACGGTGGCCATCGCCCAATCGAAGTTCTCCTTGGTGAACTGAGCCGCTGTGAAGAGTGGAGGTTCCACAGCGTGCGACGTGATGGGTCCGGCGAGGGCGTCGAAGTAATTGGCCATGCCTTGGCTACGCGCGTGGGTCAGACGGAAGAGGTGGGAGCCTTGGAGCTGCTGGAGATCCTGCTCGCTGTAGAACGTCGTGCTGTTGATGCCACGCGACGGTGGCAGTGCCTGGATGTACTCGTAGAAGCGTGACGTCTCACCAAGGAAGCGCTCTTCTAGAAGATGCGCCGCGAGTATGATGGACGTCGGCATGCCCGGGTTGGCATCCATCAAGGCTTTGATGCGGCCCTGGCGAGCGGACTCCAATGAGATCACATCACGATACGGCACTGTGAAGAGGACTTCACCCTTGAGCACGGTCTGTGTGGTCACGTATCGCGTGCCGCGCCCATAGTTCATTCCGGACGGCCTCACTTTCTGCTTGTACAGACAGATAATTCATTCATGAGAACAGAAATGCACAGTTCTCGCAAGTCAGGTGCTGCACTCACCGTGCTAAAGACACTCGAGGACGACACGCCGCCACTCGTGGACGTGACGGCTTCGATCGTTTCGTCGCCATCGAATCGCTGCTGCACATTCTTGAGCTTCTGCTTGGATGCAATATCCAGATCGAACTCGAAGTCATCGCCTTCGTCATCGAGACGGAAGCGGTCGGACGACCGCGCTGCGAACGCGGTGCTCTTGGCAGCGCCTGCGCCAACTGACTGCACCACCGCGAGAGCTGCAAGCTGCGTGGCGACGAACGCCAACGAGAGGAAGCGAAGCATGATACCGCGCAGATCTGGAAATGACGTGGGTATTGACTCGCATCAAGCCGCGAAGCGTCGCGATCTTTCGATTTTTCGATTTTTATTCTAGGGACAACAGGTACTAAATTCGGGATCTATGTACCTTGTTATCGGTACAGTGTAACCAAGTGGGTACACATACTTCGATTGACCACTTGGATGAGAAGATGGCGGAGAGGCACGTCTCCCGGTGGCGCGCGCCGTCCGAGCAAACCACAGGCGCCTCGCGCACGCAACGCCCCACAAATGGAGATGCATCCACTATAGTGTCACTGCGGTACTTGGACGAGTTCGTGCGCAAGCTTCAGTGCGCACCACGGCTGCTGGAGCACCACCTCTTCCCTGACGCCAAAGAGATCACCGAGGTACGACGCCCGCGGTTGCTTTTTGAGAAGGAACACTACTAATTCAACTGATATGTTGCGTACTAGAGCATGGGGTTATTCAACGCCGTGCGTCGGTACCTGATCCACGAGTCCGGCGCTGGTGGTTCGACTACTGACCTAGCCGATGGCATCGTCGTCGTCGGTGACGGTAACACTCGTGCGTACACTGTACAGCAGCAAAGCGTTCCCAACTCTTCATGAAATGGTTACGTATACTAACGTAACCATCGATGCGACGTTGGGTGTGGCTATGTAGCGCGATCCGCGGCGATGTTTGCGTACCGGTTGAAAGACTGGAAGAGCTACTCGATCGACCCGGCCATGAAGGTGGGCACCGACGAGGTACGGTACCCACCATGCACTGCCATACCATTCAAGCTACGTGACTTATTCTAGTGAGGTTATGGTACAGCAACCCACGAGCTGGAGCACCATTGAGAACCTCGTGGTGATCCGCAACAAGATCGAGAACGTTCGCATCCGCCTGCGCAGGGCCGTGGTCGTGCTGATCCACGCGCACGTCACCATCGAGCAGGCGCTGAGCGCAGTGGAAGCACAGGAAATCGTGGGCGTGGTCACGATGCCCTGCTGCAACTGGTACGGCAAGCAGGAGAAGCTCTTCGGCCGCCACCCGGACGTCGTGTACGATGACTTCAGTATCCTGTCCGATCATCGCGAGGTATGACAGTATTAATACCCTAGGTGCATTATCACTATTCCAATCAGGTGGATCACTCACGTTATTGCCATGTGTCATCCTAGCTGCGTGTGTGGATCAATCCTCGTGCTGGCGATGGTGTCGTGGTGGCTCCAGGACTCGTGGCTGTGGACCAGAGCGGTGCGATCATGAAAGGATGCGTGCGCAAACACTTTGTCGCGGACTATTCGTCCTCTACTTCCAAGTCGACAACCGCGAGTGACGCACAGCAGACGAAGAAGACGAAGAAGGAGAACAAGTCACCAGCCAGTATCCTCTCCACCCTGCACGGCGTCATGGCGTCCAATGACGATGCGCTGCCCAGAAATCCACTGGCTGCCATCGCTGATAAAATCAGCAGTGCTGGGAGATCACGCATCCTGGTCCTCTCCGCCTCAGGCCCAGTCCACGGCTTGGCCCAGCAGCTTCCAACCTCTGGATCTCTGCACGTGTACACGTTGCAGAACTCATCGGTCGTGACCGACGCGACCACGGGTACAGAGTCGCTGACGGCTGAGATCCTCGATATCACCGGTGAATCCAAGCGTGTGGTTGGTCGTCTACTCTGCGCGACGCCCCCAGCCAGTGACAAGGTCATCGTGTCGATGACACCACTCGATGGCCACTCGCCTCTGGAATTCGATTGCGTCGTGGACGACCGAATGATCTACCGCAGCCTACGCAACCAGCCCAAGAAGACCAGCGGCGCCTTCTTCCAGCGACTGGTACGGCTCGCACTGCAACTGGCATCCCCCCAATCGACTATGTCGCAACTGGTGGTCGTGTCACCTCGCAAGGACTGGCGCAAGCCCGAATTTCTGGCCAGCGAGCAGCTCGCCATCACGTTCACCAGTACCCAGGTGCCCACTGATGATTCCCCACTGTTCATCTACTCGTGTTCATCCTCTGCCTCAGCACTGGCGACTACTGGAACCAAGAAGGAGCGCATACATGACCACAAGAAGCAGCGAGCTCTACGACTGAAAGAAGCATTGGAGGTTGACTTCTTCGCCATCGCTGGCGACGGCGACGCCACTGGCACCCCCACCACCTCTATCACCACGGTGAGGTCTGTGGCTCCTGGCGAGCGTGTCCACGTCCAGGGCATCGTCCAGCATCTCCGTCGCTACACCACCGGTCCATCATTCATCTCTATCGCAGCGTCCGCGGCGTCTTCCTTCCAGGACCACCTCCAAGTCTCACTGGACCCTGAGCGTCTCCACCAATGGACTACGGCTGAGTTGACGCTGGATGCGGTGCTCAGGCTTCTCCACAAGGGCGACAGCGTGGAACTAGTGGGTTTCATCGACCTGAACAGCCAGGACCAGCCGATGCTGCGGCTCGACGCGCTTCGGTTCTTGCAGAGCGAGTTCCAGGCGTACCAATAAAAAACAAAACAAATAACAATAATTATTATTGTTGCTGATCCACACGACTAAATGGTCCTAAATAATGACACCTAATGTAATAACCGGAAGAGATCTACGTGCCCACGCGCGAAATCTGTAGGTACGACACGTACGGTAAGCCTGCCAGGAACCCGAGACAGAGCAGCAGCACTGGTAGCTTGCTGTAGCCACCGTAGACTCGCAACTGCTGGGCATCCAGCTTCTGCTGCGGCAGGAAAAAGAGACCCAACAGGGCACCGAGCATCCACAAACACATGACCAGGACTCCGTAGAACAGCGCGTTCTCTGTCTCCTTCGTTGTGCCGTTCCTCTGGAGCTCCTTCATATTCACATCGATCGCCGGCCAGGCGCTGGTGATCACCTGGGCCAGCTCCGCGGCCACCATTTTCACAATGGTCTGTGAGCACGCCAGCAAAGCGTACGTCGTGCCCTCGGTACCAGCGGGGGCGATTTCAATGCACGGCACGAATGTGGCCAGCAGCACGAGCACGCGATGCGGGGCGCGTAGTGTCCACGAGAGTGTATGCAGCCACGAGGCTCGCACGACGTCGTAGATCACGAGCGTGGACGCGGTGAACCACACAGCCATCACGAACAGCACGGTGCCCGCCGTGAGCACACGCCAGCTCGCGTTGATGCCGTACCGTCGCCAGAGCACCAGTGTGGCCACGAACGCGGCGTCACCGATGCAGTTGCGGATCGTGCGCACCATGGACGACTCGCCACCGAGTACCTGGACCGCGCGGCGCACGTCGATCAGCTCAAACATGCCAAAGAAGAACAGCACGCAGTTGAAGACTACGAGCTGCCACACGACGCGCTGCTGGGCACAGTTCCACAGCTCGGTCAGTCTTTGCTTGACGTGGTGGAACGACGACGAGGAAGAGGAGGTGGTGGAGGTGGCTGGGGTTCCCGTCGACGTGATGGTCTGGTGGGACTGAAGCTGGTCAATATCGCTATTCGGCGTAGGCTGCGGCAGTCTGGACTGGGTGCGTGTTGTAGATGCCTTGCGTGGTTCATCGGCGTGCTTAAAGAGTCCATAGAGAGGCACCGCACTGACCACCGCGAGGTGGAGGAAGACGTACTTGACGTCGAACGGCAGGCGGACGATGCTGACAAAGGTAGGGTCAGGTCGGACGATCGCCACGATCAGCGAGTGTGCGATGAACTGTGCGCCGATGCGCAGGATCTGGTAGCTGCCAAGCAGGCGGCCACGGAGCTGCAGTTCTTCCTGCTGCGAGAGCTCGATGATGCGGATGTCCATGGCGCTGGTCGCGACGATTAGCGATAGAAATGCCAGAACGATCAGTGGCACCGTGGCACTTGGAGGAGGTGTGGCTGTGGCCAGGAAGAGAATAAACAGTGTCAGCCACAACAGCGCGGACAGGATCCAACCGAAGATGATGTATGACTTGCGCCGCAGTCCAAATGGGGCGTAGGCGTCCGACAGGATGCCCACGACAAGCACAACCGTCCACTGCAGCGAGAGCACGTTCTTCAAGTAGGTACCTCGCTCGAGATTGAGTACTTCATCCGGCAGCCGCATGAGCAAGTACATGACAACGGCGTAGACGTAGCCAGAGAGAAATGCGGCGATCGCGTAGCCACGGTACTCGGTGGAGAAGAAATTGATCGAGCCACCCTTGCGTAATCCACCGTAGAGCTGGTAGTTGAAGAACGCGTTGCCAGCGACGTAGCGTGGTGGTGCACCACCCATCACGGGCGTGCCCTGGTAGTCGAGCATGAGATGGTCGCCGCGGCCACTGAATGATAGGCGGCACTCGCCGTCTTCTTGCACCATGACCATCGAGTTCTGTGACGGTAGGTTGGTGCGTAGGCCGCCACTGGGCAGCGAGTGGATCATGGGCCAGTGGCTCGTTGACTTGGCATCGCAGGGCTTGGCGGTCTCGCACAACGCATGCGTGCTCGAAGACGCGACGAACGGGGACGAGGACAGCGAGCGTGTCTTCTTCATGGCGTGAGCGGATCAAGTCGGACGATCGAGGTCGGACGCTGTGGACTTGGGAGTCCGGTCGCACGGATGCTGACACGACTCTGGATTCTGGAAAGAAACAAAGAAAGGATTCCGGAGGCAAACGTTGGGTCTATCGGATAGACTCGATATTGGCAGTATCCTGAGCGCTTTAGACGGATGCGAGTGGCCGGTGGTGCTTGCCCTCACGAGGAGGACGTCTCGGGCTATAGTATGTACCAGTGTCCGTTGACGCCTGTCGGCGCTTAGCGGTTCTTCGCGAATGCAAATCTCTTTTGTTCGCGGTGCAGTTGGGGGCGATCGCGGGGGAAGTTCCCTGGGGAACGGGCCGGTGGTGGTGCCACACCACCTTTGCCTTGTGAACAGGTGGTGCTATCAGCACCACCCCGATCGATAGCAACACCACCCGCATAGTGAGTTCAACTCTAAATGCACGTCGACGACCCATCGATCAATTGCAGAAAGGGCGCGGGTTAAGCGTAGGCGCTCAGCTCACCAACACACAAAGAGCTCAAACTGGTACACAATGACACAAAGGAGGTCACTATTGTGGGGCGGATTGATAGCGGAGTTCAAGTGGTTGAGGGAACGCGATGGCGCAGACGGAGGCCATGCTGCCACCGGACTGCCTAAAGGCTGGGGACAGCATCGAATACTACTCGATGCTGTTTGTATGTGGAGATCGGCACGGGCTGCGCATGGCGAAGATTCTATCTGTCGAGCTGGCAGATGAAGCGTATCCCTTGCGTCTGGACTCCGGCGAACTTATTCCGTTTACGTACGATGATGATTCGTAGAGTACGCCGTGAACGCGAGGGAAGACTGGCTCTGCTCCCATGCTGGCGAAAATTGCGAACCTTCTCTCTTACGGGTGGAGCGGTAGCAGGTGAAACACTAGCAACTCGCCTCAACGCCACGCTGCGAGGTATCGTTGACGACGTCACCACCCAGGTGATGGCCGAGTCGGCAGCAACCCGTCGCGCCGCATCGATAGCCCCCCAGCGCCCTCGATAACGCCACCAGCACCCTCCGTCGTGATCACGATCTCGGACTCCGAATCGTCGGACGATGACCTCGTTCGACCACGTCCTACGATACTCGCGCCAACTCCAGCAGCGGCACCCAGCACCTGTAAGCATTCAGATGAAGGGTCCGATTCGTCTGACGACGACTTCGTGCGTGACCGGTTCCACTCGGGCTCAAGACCAGGCAACCTTGTGCGTGACTTCGCGCGTGATCGGCTACGTGTAGGGGCAAGACCAGACCCCATAGCGGGTAACGTATGGCGAGACGCGGATCCACTGTGTTCTGGCGATGGATCCACCAGTGTGGGTGGAACTCACGAGTTTCTAACGGCGGTCCTCCCAGCCGCGCTTGATACAGTCGATGCACACAGGGTGACCGTGGGTACGTGAGTATACACCCGTGCATGGTCTGGGGGTCGTGTGCTTTTCGAGGTTCTCAGCACACAACACGAGAGCTCGTCGATGGATCAGTCGTACGACGCGCGCGTACATCTTACCTGCAAGTCGCTGCGGATACTTGATCTCGGCGTCTGTGACTGCATACCTGTAGTCAGCAACGGACTGGGTCCACCAGTGTTGTAGTCGAGTCTGTACGGTAAAAAGGTCGGTCTTGCTCGATCCCACCCAGACTTCAACTGAAAGTGGTAGCCTTTGACTCGAGAGGTCGACTACATTCCGAAATGGAGCACGGAAGTGGCCCAGCAACGCACAATACGCCGGTGCCAGATATCGAACCACGTGTCGTCGATGTATGCTGCTTCGGTTGGGGACAACAAGTACAGCTCCTGCCGCCGAGTCAAATACTCGCTCGCAGTCGTCGCTCGCATAGCGCGTAGGAACGCGTCACAAAACTGACGGTGAGCCGCGGAGTCTCGCATCCTGACCGCTGTGGTAGTAGACGAGTCTGGGTCAACCTCTCGATTGAAGCCGTTATTCCTGGCATGCGTCTCGACGTCCTTGATCATATGCCAGAGGCACAACAACACGGGTGTGCATGGGAACACTTGCTTTAGTACATTCATGAGCGCCAAGTCCCGGTCGGTGAAAATCAATTGGGGGAGCGCGATTGAGTGCGTGGTGTTTCAACACGAACAGGAGCATCACCGGATGAGTCTGCCTACGTGGAACTCTATCTACAGCCAGAGATCGAAGAGCGTCGGCGAGCAGAGGCCAGGCGTCGGGTGATCGTGGAAAATGAGAAGGGGATGACACGAATGGCTATTGTGGGGATACTACGACGCAACACACAGAAGCGACCTTCTCAACGATCTCACAAACGCACATGTCAAGCGAGCAAATAACCACGGCACGACACTAAGATTGCAGCACTGGTGCCTCAGAAAGAGATAACGAAGTCGTCTGATTCTTCTTCTCCGCTTTGCTGGTTGTTGGAACTGGGTGTGTTGTTGTTGAGGCCCATTACTTGCTTGTACTCGTCTTGGAGCTGCTGGATTCCGATCTGTTGGAGCGCGATTCCTTGGTCGACCAACAACGTTGAGTTTCTATTCTGCTCAGCAGCAGCTTTGGCTGATTGTAGCTGCGTGAGAAGGGCAAACGCCTTCGAGATGCAATCGAGAATATCTGGTACACCGCGCACTGTGCTCGACGGCGCAGTAGCTGGCGCCGGAGCCTTTTCCGCAGAGTCGCGCATCATAAAGTCAGTGAGCCTGGTGAGCGTCTTACGGAGGATGGTCGCATCGTCAACTGTTTCTGCGTCGCGCTGCGTGCGCTTGCCTTTGGTCTTGTCGGCCTGCTTCTACTGAGCTTTGGTTGAGTCTTACTTGGCATCGTTTGGCATGCCACCACGGATGAAGCTCACCAGCTGAGGTTTCTCGGCCACGAGGTAGTGCAGATACGCAACATCAAGACGACCGTTGCAGAAGTCGTCCGAGTGCTCACCAGACTTGGTCGATTTCTTCAACGCTGTGTGGTACAGCGGCAGTCGGTCCGTCCACATCTTGTGTAAAGCAACAGAGTCATGCTCTTGGATCTGTGTGGGGTCGAGATCGCGGAATCGAAGGTGATCTGTGTACAACCCGTTGTAGTCATCCCGATTCTCACAGTACTCGTTCGCGACATCAACCCAGAACTTGGATTTTGCACCGACAGCTTGCGTGTCGATCGCTGTGCGCGTGGCAGAATCTTCTGACCGCATGAGGCGGTCAACAAACTGGTCGGACCCAAGGACGTTGATCAAACGAACGTTGCAACTCGCCGTCTTGCGTTGTGTCGGCGTCAAGCTCTGTTCTGGATCAACGGCACTCTTGAGTTTGATGCGGTCGTTGTCGTTCTCGCGAAGCCAGTCGCGATGTACGTTGAGCTCATCTGGTATCTTGCGCCCAATTCGCTTATTGCGTGAGGTGCACTCCTTACGAAGCTGTTCCCGATCCCACAGGTTGTAATCGTTGCTGGTTGGTACTGGTGTTGATCCAGGGGTTTTCATCGTCCAGTTTGTGACCTTCTCGGTAGGCTCTGTCTCTTCTTCTTTGCCAGTGGCTGGGGCAGGCGCAGTCGTGATGGACGCATGCTCTGTATGAGTTTCAGTGGCAGCGCTGGACTTGGTGCTCTTTGCCACTTTGGCTCTTCGTTTCATCTTGGCAGTCGCTTCCCCTGGTGCAACCTGTGACGATGGTGGTGGTCCGCTCGGCACAGCCTCTTTGGGCGCCAGCCAAGGAGGAGAAGACCACGCTGGTGTAGATGCTGACTTATTGGTGTACGTAGGCGCTTGGGACTCGGCATACATGGCTGGAGACGTGTCATGGTCTGATGTGGGCAAATGAGCACTGATCGGCCTGCCCCCAAGCCATTGCACCGGCAAAATGGGTAGGTTGCGCGTCGCAGAATGCAGCGCACTGCGCACTTGATTTGCAGGCCTCCAGGTTGGCGCTGGTGGTGCGCATTGCACCTCTTCGTTGCCCGACTGGGAAGCATTGCTAAACTCTTCCATCTTGGTTATCGACGCGTTGCTTTTCGTGTGATTGCAATTGGATCCGCGCCGGTGGCTTGTTGAAGCCAAGCGCGTGAAATAACGATATGGTACCGGTTCAACAGAAATATTTTGTGGCAATGGCAGTGTTTTTTCTCGATAGGCTTGAACACCAAAGTGCCAGTGTTTTGGTACTTTGGCACTTTTGGCACTTCTGGGCATCGGTTAGCGTCGACCCTGAGGGTTCCCTGCCAAAACCGTTGCCCCTCAAAGCGAGGTTTCAATTAGGTTAATGAAACTTTTACTTAATTGCGAACTATGTCACTTGGAATCTGACCCCCCAATTACTCCTTGCTCTCAGCTTGCGCTGAGAGAACTATTATGCGTATCCAGTATCCACACATAGTTTACATGCGTGATGAAGCCGAGCAGGCCTTTGCCGTTGAGAGCCGCACGCACGTACGCGAGCCTTCCACACGTCGAAGTTGCCGGCGCCGGTCAGGCGGTGGAAGGCGTCCGATGAGGCTGAGCTTGGGCTCATAACCTGTGAAGGCATGACACTTTGGAATCGGTAGGAGAGCGGTGGACTTGACTTGGCAAAAGAGAAATATATGGATTACTGTACGTGGCGGTCAACGGGACCTTGTGCGCAGAATATTATGGAGCTCATTATGTGATAGAGAGCTCAAGTTTAGGAGTGGCAAAGTCACTCATTTCCAGAATACCGCGGCCCTCGACGATAGTGACTCTCTCAAAACTTATGAATGAGTCAAATTCTATGTTCGGAGAGGCAGGTGGTGTTCATGTTGTTGTGAAAGGAGTGAGTCAAAGATTTAGAGTTTGGCGCGCAAGTGAATTTGAAATCCAAAAATGAGAGGCTGTGAGAGAGTTGAGATCTTCCTCACCAAAATCACGGATAGCTAAAATGTCAAAGCAAACTCGTGTACGCATGACCGATTTAATGAAGCAGCAAATGGTCATGCGTTCTGCTGTCAATCGACTCACTGGAGAACAATTGGGAAATAACCTCAAGCGTCATGAAGAACGGCTGGAAGAAACTCGTGCCGCTCACTCAGCGAATGGGGCTCGCCCACTTGCGCCAGATTCTTATAAAATAAGTACATTGTCATTGTGGAGCGTTCGTCTGTTGTGTTGTCGTCATGCAGGTATCCCCAATTTCCCTCTTTTTTTCCAAGTTCAACTATTTTAATATACATGAAATAGTGTTTATCTTTCTTGAAATTCATGGAGAACTATTAGGGTTGGGGTAAAAGGAAATAGAGGCATTTAATTGGCTGAAACCAATCAAATTGATTCGAAAACGATTCGCCAAAACGATTCGATAAAGCCTATCCTCACAACTAATATGCCGTGCTTCGCCCGGTAAAGCTCTGGATATTTATATCCCTTCACAAACGTTTGAGGATGAGTCACACTTCACACGTCCATCTCTGATGCTACCCTCCGACTTTGAATGCCAAGTGGTGCATCCTCGCTGCTTCATTTTCCTTCGGTGTATCTCCTCTAAGCGGTGCTGCTTCCAATCATACGGTATGATTCATACCCTCAGCCCCCAAGACGCTTTCGTGGCCGTTCCTTATTGTCTCACCATATCACGGGAAAGCTCTTGCACTTTGATCTACTCCCCTTCCCTCTCTCTCGTCTTGTATTGCGAGTAAGTTGAGTTGCTCTCTCCTTCACGAAGTAACTGGTTTGTGGATCAGCGATTCCTACCAGACCAAGGAGCAGCACCTTGATCGCCCTCACTACTCATAGTATGGCGCAAACGGTGTGCGGTTGGGGCTGAGGATATGGACCTCCAAACAAGCACAACGGATGTGCGGGAATGGTTGAATATCCTTGGTACAACGTA